>JAFEME010000169.1:0-53086 GCA_018831755.1 Niveomyces coronatus | reverse complement strand
GGGAGATGGCGCATCATCACTGATTATCAGCCCTAATGAGCCCGTCAAGACGGTTTTGTCAAAGAGATGATGGCTCGCGTGGCAAAGTCTGTACATGTTTATGCAGGTGCAGATTTTAATAGCGTCGCAAAAAAAAAAAAAAAGAAAATGACAAACACGCACAGCATGGGCGGGCTTGTATGCGTGGCACGCGCATCAAGGTCTGTAGACGAGAAGTCTCTCCCGCTACGGCTCGACGGGTGGTGGGATGGGTGTGGGCGGCGATTTTCATCCCCCCATTCTCTCTCAACTCAACATGCAGCCGTTTCTACTCGCAGGGTTTATTTAATTATAGAACGTCTTTTACATAGTGTTACACGCCTGGCCGAAGATACCCGCCGCCGCCGCCGCCCTCCTCTGCCTTGGTTCACCACCACCACCACCACCAAACGCTCTCTCCGCCTTGGTTAATCACTCTGTTTCCCGTGTCAATTTTTCTTCTTCCCACAGCCGTCTACATCGCTATTCTTGTCCTCCTTCTCTCGTTTCCATTTCTATCCCTAAATTACACATTCTCGTTCCTTTTCCCCTTCACGCCTCCCATCCCCCTTTCTCTCTCGAGTCTCGTCAAAAGTCCGCCGCCGACTTTTCTGTATCCGCCATTGTGGAAAGGCTACATATACATACGTAAACATACCCGCCCGCTCATCGCAAAAAGCATCACCAACAAGCCAAAATAAAACCTTTTTTTTTCCTCTTGCGCCGTCGCCGCTGCCTTGCGCTACCTGACCTGTGACAGAACGGCTGTGCCCATCCCAAAACCCGTTCGGCAAGCAACCCCCAAATCCACAACGCCACCGTCATCCCCCCCCCTTTGTCGAACCTTGTCTCTCTTTATTCCTCCTACGACTTATGCGTGCGCGTCAAATAGCCCTTCCTCCCATGGCATCCGGTTATAGAATAAAGGTCTTCTTTTGATTCATCTTATTTGTTGTTCATTTATTTCCTTTGTTGCCATAATTTTGGTTTAATTATTTTTCCCCTCTGCATATTGGCCATTTTCTATGTCTGCTTAATTTCAGTTCCATCTATCTCTCGTTTGCGACACAGTTCTAATATCGGGGATAACAAGTGAGGCATTGGCCAATTCCCTCACGGGTCATCAAAATTTTCATCCCCCCCCCCCCTCTCTCAGGCACGGCGCAGAAGGAAGACGGGGGGCTGTGCCATTACCGGAAAATTACATCAGATCCTATTCTCCAAAGAAGTTGTTTTTAAAAAAATAATGGACGGTCCTTTTCGTCATCGTCCTCCTCCTCCTCCTCCTCCTCCTCCACGTCTGCCGCCAAATGACCAGGATCGCATAGCACCAGCGCATAGAGACCCAGACAGTCTCCAGTCTGAATCGCGCGACGTGATGAATCAAGGGAGCGGGAACAGCGCCGCCGCCAATACCACCACCTCTGCCTTTTCTGCGACGATTCCCACTTCAAACTCCAGCACCGCGCACCGACACTCCACCTTCAGCCTGCGCTCGCCCACTCGCGACCAAGCTGCAGCCGACCTTGCTGCTCCTCACCACCAGACCTCGCCCGCGTTGGCCTCGTCGTCTACCAATCACCACCACCATCACCACCATCGACACAACAACAACAACCACCACCACCACCACCACCATCATCATCGTCATCATCGACAAGACGCGACGTCAGCCGGCGCGGCTCCCTCCTCTTCCTCCTCCTCCTCCTCCTCCTCCGCCGCCGCCGTCGCCGCCGCTGTCCATCAACAACACCACGCGTACGAATTGCCCGCGCGCCATACCCACCACCACCACCACCATCACCACAACCACAATCACCATCGCCACGGCAGCCCTTCGGCGCCCTTCGTCACGCCCGCAGCGGCTCCATCGCCATCCTCCCCGTCGACCATGACTGGGGGCTCTGCTTCCGGCTTGCCGCCGCTGGGCTCGGCTCCGCCCGGCGGCGGCGCTCCCACGTCCAGCCATCATCATAACCATCATCATAACCATAACCATCATCATCATCATCATCATCAGCCGGTCGCGGCTCCGAGAGCTCCCTCGCCAATGCATCCGTCGACTGCCTATTATGCTTCTCCGGCTTCCGCCGACGCGCATCATTCCCGCGACTCCAAGCCTGCCCGCGGCTACTACGATCCTCTTACCGATTCTACAGCCAACGATCGTCCAGCCTCTGACTCGTGGCACAATGCGCCCTTGGCCGCCTCCCCCAAGGTGAGACTTGAATGCAATTTCGTTCAATTCGCCTTTTTCGTACTGCTCCCATCATTCTCTTCACATCCGCTCAATTCTTCCATCTCGTCTTCATTCGCTACTTCTTTGCGCTGCTGATCTTCGCTTCGCTGTCCTTTTATTTTTTTTTTTTTTATGACGCGCGCCCACAAAAAAACCTTCCACCTCATTACCCTGGGCCTTTTTGCTTGCTTCCTTTCTAGCGGCCTTTGAGCCTGTGCACCAAGTCAGCCAATTCATTCCGTGCCACTATTGGACCTTTTTCTTTTTCTCGTCAATCATTTTTTTTTCCCGTCCCTGCCTCACTTCTCCCTCCATCCGACCAACTTCATCACATTCATCACCACTCGCGGCTCTCCCTAGCGGCACATCTAATTCCACGACGCGCCCGTCTTTATCACGCGTGCTAATTATCCTTGCAGAGTCGTGAGGCCTACCCGTATCGCCCACCGTCGTCTGACTCCCATCAGTCAAGCTATTACAACGGCCACTACGCCTCTCCCAGAGACTCTAGGCCGTCGGCATCATACAGCCGCCCCCGGAGCCCATTGACGCACTCGCATCCCAACCTACCCCAGGGCTCTCACAGCCCGACGAGCAGGCCGCCGCATATGACCTCACCGAATCTTCATCATGCTCCGGCCTCGGCAGTCAACTCGACCACCAATGGTGCAGTCAACATACTCAACAAGCCAGATCTGAGGCCGCTTTCGCCCCTCCGCCCTGCGCCCCCCCCGCCCTCAAGCGTGAGTAATGTTGGCCTCCTGCATAGCTGTGAACTGCGAGGCTAACGTCATCCAGACTCCCAGTCGTGCCGACCCCATGTCCTTTTCCAACATTCTGTCCAGCGCCGAGCCCAGTAAACCAAAATCACCGCCCCGCACTCTAGCCCCTGCCCCCGTTGTGGTCAAACAAGAGAAGGAGCATCATGCTATCCCCCGCATCGAAAAGGAGATTGATACAGAATCGGAGTTGACGGCCTCCATCAAGGACTCAGACACTCCTGTCGTCAAGAAGAAGAGCATTCGTCGCTCAACCAAGGGTCGAGCTTCCGATATTCGCGACTCCGAGGCTCCCAAGAGTCGTCGTTCATCCTCCAGAAAGGAGTCTACCCCGCGCGGTGCCGCCAAGCGTCAGGCGGATGGTCAGCCCAAGCCCAAGACCTGGTCGCCCGAGATGGAAAGGAAAATCTCCAACTTTGAGGACAAGATTGACAATGACATCAACAAACTGGACCCCTACGAATTTGACGAATCCATCTACAAGCAGCGCGCCCACAAACGGCGGCGGCTCATGGATGATGTCGACTCCCGTCAGCAGCGGCTGCGCCGCGATGACTTTTCCGAGAGACAGAGCAAGCGTCTCCTTGACCACGCCGAGCTCGGCAAACGGCGTTACGATGACTTGTTCTACGACGAGGCCCTGCAAGAAGTCCGTGATCAGGAAGTCTTTGCCGAAAAGGAGCGCAAAAAGGACATGCAGCGTAAGCGCCGACGCGAAAAGTCCATGGCCGTCACCATGGAGCTCAAGGAGGCCGCCCTTGCACGCGCCGAAGCCGCCGAAGACGAAGAGGAACGCCAGAAGCATCTCCGCGAGGCCGAAAGGGCCAACAAGAAGGCCCAGCAGACGAAGCTCATTCTGCAAAAGGGTATCAAGGGCCCCGCCCGCAATCTCGACATCGTTGCCGACGGATCTACACCGAGCTTCGTCGCGTCTGATGCCGAGCCAACAAAGTCCGCCAAAAAGTCACGCAGTGGCAACCGGCCCAAAAAATCCAAGGAGCAGAAGCAGGCAGAGAAGGACTCTGCGGTTGCCGCCCAAGCTGCTATTGACGCTGGGGAGGAGCTGCCGCCCAAGGAGGAGAGCAAGGTCCGCATCAAGATCAAGGCGCGCTCCAAGAAGGATGCTGCGGCCAAGGAGAATGAGAAGCCCGAGGCCAAGGAAAAGGACAAGGACAAGGCCAAAGAAAAGGCCGACGAGGCCCCCGCGCCCGAAAAGTTCATCTCCAAGGGCTACAACCAAATCTACGACCAGATCTGGCGAGACATGGCTCGAAAGGACGTCAACAAGACCTTCAAACTGGCCGTCGATTCCTTTGCCACAAAGAGCTCCAACCTCAAAAAGACGGCCATTCTCGCCTCCAAAGAGGCCAAACGCTGGCAGCTGCGGACCAACAAGGGAACCAAGGATCTGCAGGCCCGTGCCAAGCGCGTCATGCGTGACATGATGGGCTTCTGGAAGCGCAACGAGCGCGAAGAGCGTGATCTGCGCAAGGCCGCCGAAAAGCAGGAGCTCGAAAATGCCAGGAAAGAAGAGGCCGAGAGGGAGTCTGCCCGCCAAAAGAGAAAGCTCAACTTTCTCATCTCCCAGACCGAGCTCTACTCTCACTTTATCGGCAAGAAGATCAAGACGGACGAGGTCGAGCGGAGCACCGATAATCCCGAGATTGCCCAGGACGGCAATGCCGCCGCTCAGAGCAAGGTGAGCATTGATGAGCCCACCGGCCCGGTCGGCAGTAAGGTCACGAACTTCGAGGATCTCGACTTTGACGCCGAGGACGACGCAACTCTGCAGGCCGCGGCCGTGGCCAACGCTCAAAATGCCATTGCCGAGGCCCAGCAAAAGGCCCGCGAATTCAACCAGCAGGGCTTGGACATGGACGAAGAGGGCGAGATGAACTTCCAGAATCCCACCGGCCTCGGCGAGGTGGAGATCGAGCAGCCCAAGCTCATCAACGCGCAGCTCAAGGAGTACCAGCTCAAGGGCCTCAACTGGCTCGTCAACTTGTATGAGCAGGGCATCAACGGCATTCTCGCCGATGAGATGGGTCTCGGCAAGACTGTGCAGTCCATTTCCGTCATGGCCTACCTGGCCGAGAAGCACGACATCTGGGGCCCCTTTCTCGTCGTCGCGCCTGCGTCCACCCTTCACAATTGGCAGCAGGAGATCGTCAAGTTCGTTCCCGAGTTCAAGATCTTGCCATACTGGGGCAGTGCTAGCGACCGCAAAGTCTTGCGAAAGTTTTGGGATCGCAAGCATTCGACCTATCGCAAAGATGCCGCCTTCCACGTCTGCGTCACGTCGTACCAGCTGGTCGTGTCCGACGTGGCCTACTTTCAGAAGATGAGATGGCAGTACATGATTCTGGACGAGGCCCAGGCCATCAAAAGCTCGCAGAGCTCACGTTGGAAGTCGCTGCTCGGCTTCCACTGCCGCAACCGCCTGCTTCTCACCGGCACGCCCATCCAGAACAACATGCAGGAGCTGTGGGCTCTGCTTCACTTCATCATGCCTTCGCTCTTCGACTCTCACGACGAGTTCAGCGAGTGGTTCTCAAAGGACATTGAGTCTCATGCGCAGAGTAACACAAAGCTCAACGAGGATCAGCTCAAACGTCTACACATGATTTTGAAGCCCTTCATGCTTCGTCGCGTCAAGAAGCATGTGCAAAAAGAACTCGGCGACAAGATTGAGCTGGATGTCTTCTGCAACCTCACTTACAGGCAGCGTGCCATCTATGCCAACCTGCGCAACCAGATCAACATCATGGATCTCGTCGAAAAGGCCACCATGGGCGATGACCAAGATTCTGGTACGCTGATGAACTTGGTCATGCAGTTCCGCAAGGTCTGCAACCATCCCGACTTGTTCGAGCGAGCGGACGTCACGTCCCCTTACTCGTTTGGCTATTTTGCCGAGACTGCATCGTTTGTGCGCGAGGGCAGCCAGGTCACCGTGGGCTACTCATCCCGCAGCCTGATCGATTACAACCTGCCATCGCTGGTATGGGCTGAGGGTGGCCGCCTGTACAAGGCCGGCAACGACAATCAGACCGCAGGCTGGCGAAACAAGGCGCTCAGCCATATGATGAACATTTGGACCCCGCAAAATATCGTGGAGAACGCGGACGGGACCAAGGCCTTCTCATGGCTGCGCTTTGCCGACACGAGCGCCGCAGAGGCTTGCAAGGCCGCACAAAGCGGCATCTTTGACCGCGCCGCCGATGAGTTGACCAAGAGCAATCGTCTAGGCCAGTTTGCCATTGCCTACGATGGCGAGAGCGAGAGCGAGAATTACACGCCCGGGCATGCACTCTTCAAGATTGCCGAGCGCGGCAATCGCAAGCCGCTGGCTGACATTACCCAGGAAGGAATCATGTCGCGCTTGATGAACGTTGCCAGTGAGGCCTATGTGGAGAGCGGCATCGGTCGGCTCGAGCTTGCCGGAAGGCCGCGGGTCTCCGCGCCGCCATTGGTCGTCTCCTCGGCCACGTACGACTCCAACAGCGAGGCCCAAAAGGCGCTGTTTGATGTGTCGGTCAGGAAACGACTCTACGGCACGACACCCGATGAGGAGCGGACTCTCGTGGCGAAGAAGCTCCCGCACAAGATGTATCCCCAAACAAAGATACTGCCCGAGCCTGACAACGAGAAGAAGCGTTTCACCAACATCAGCGTCCCGTCCATGCGACGCTTCGTGACTGACAGTGGAAAGCTGGCCAAGCTCGACGAGTTGCTGTTCAAGCTCAAGAACGAGGGGCATCGCGTTCTTCTTTACTTCCAGATGACTCGCATGATTGACATGATGGAGGAGTACCTTACGTACCGCAACTACAAGTACTGCCGACTCGACGGCTCCACGAAGCTCGAAGATAGGCGTGACACGGTGGCCGACTTTCAGACACGGCCTGACATTTTCATCTTCCTGCTCTCCACTCGTGCCGGTGGTCTGGGCATCAACCTGACATCTGCCGACACGGTCATCTTCTACGACTCGGACTGGAACCCGACCATTGACTCGCAAGCCATGGATCGCGCGCATCGCCTGGGTCAAACGAGACAGGTCACTGTGTACCGGCTAATTACGCGAGGCACCATTGAAGAGCGCATCCGCACACGCGCGATGCAGAAAGAGGAAGTGCAGCGCGTCGTCATCCAAGGTGGTGGTGCCAGCGTCGACTTCTCTGGCCGCCGCGCGCCGGAGAACCGCAATCGTGACATCGCCATGTGGCTGGCGGACGATGAGCAGGCAGAGATGATTGAGCGTCGCGAAAAGGAGCTGCTCGAGTCTGGCGAGCTCGATCAGAAGAAGAAGAGGGGCGGTCGAAAGAAGAAGGCGGAAGCCCCGGCCAGTCTGGATGACATGTATCACGAGGGTAAGCGTCTCCGACCATAGGAAGCCGGAGCGATCGAGACTAACAAGAAATAGGCGAAGGTCATTTCGACGACGGCAGCCGAGCAGGCGCCTCAGGCACCGCAACGCCGGCCGAGAGCGAGCCTAAGAAGCGAGGTCGAAAGCCAGGCGGCAAAAAGGCCAAGACGGCGAAGCAGCGGCTTGCCATGGCGGATGGCCGGGCGGATGGGTGATGTTGAATCGATCGAGGGATGATGTTGTATCAACATGATCAAAAAGGCAGCGGTTTTTTTTTTTCTTCTTCTTTCCATTGATTTTCTTGGTTGCTTCTCATTCTTGCAATGTCACTCTACAAAGAGTGCGAGTCTTGACTAGAGTTTCTTATGGTTTTTATTGTATAGTGGTATTGTCTTTTTCTTTCTTTACGATTTCCATCTCAAGCTGACTTCTATTCGAAGTGATGGCAAGATGGGGGGATGATGCTTTTCATTTGTTGCTGTGCTATTAAGTCTTGGATGTGATGTACATTATTAGACGCTGAAAATGGTAAAGAGAAGGGTGTGGAGGCTTCTGGTGTTTATTCCAACTGCAGATACGATTTTTTTACTCATAGATGCTTCTATGCTGGTGAGGCCAGGGTGATTTGGAGGTGAGATGGGGGATGACTTTGAATAGGGTGTCTGGCGCATGGCTGCTCCGCGATGCTTCCTTCTATTGTGCAACTTGTGTCCTGTCCCATCGACGCACAGCTTTTTGTCTTCTTGCTCCTGCATCCTTCCATCACACTACTGATCGAATCAGGAATCCCTGAAATCACAGCCTCTAATCGGCATCTCTGCGAGCTCTCGCCATGACACGCTCTGTCTCGAACGCCTCCTTCATCACGGAATACCTCAGCCTCCACACCGACACCTCCGGCGCGCTTGTCGAGTTGTTCTCGTGCCCACACACGGAAACCCTCTGCGATGCGTTTACCCTGCTGACCCCGGACGAGTGCGCGCAGCACGAGCTGGACTGGCACAGCGGGCCCTACAGGTGCCTCGTCTGTGGCGCGAGCTTTCCCTCCGCCCCCGCGTACCGCCGGCACGTCCACCATGCCGACTCCGAGGCGCGGCGCGCGGACCTTCAAGTCTCTCTCACGCAGCGGGGGAGCAACCCGGGCGTGCGTGTCTATGCGGGGAACACACTCGCGCGACGAAGAGCGGCGAGGCTGGCTGCGCTGATCAAGGCCGAGACGAAGAAAACGAAGAGCAAGAAGAAGGCGGGGAAGGGGAAGGCCGAAAAGGGGACAGTGGTGGTTGGCATGGAGGGAATCCCGGACGACGGGGAGGAGGAGAAAGGAGGAGGCATGTGCTGCGAGGAGCAGTGCTGTCCGTACTTTGAGAGGAGGTTCGCGAGTGGCACATTACACGCACGGCACGTCACCACGCACGGGCATCTAGTGGCAATCCGAATGGGCGCCGCACTGCTAGCGCAGATGAGCGGTATCCAGGCCCGGCACGCGAGGGCAGCGACCCCGAAGAGCTCCGCCGCCGCCGAAGAGATGGGCATGCTGCCCACGCCGCCGCCGACACCGCAGGGCAGCAGCGCGGACGAGGAGGACCGGGCGGTGGCGGTGCAGCGCCTGACGCCGGAGATGGAGAGCAGGCTGGAGAGGACGCGGCGAGCGCTGAGGGAGCTCCGGTGCAACGCGCCGGGGTGCTGGCTCTACGGGGCGAGCATGGCGACGAGCGCGTCGTACTGGCAGCATCTAGCGACAGAGGAGCACATACGCGCGCTCAGGGCGTGGAGCGAGGGAGGGGGCGAGACGGTGTTTGTGGAGGCGTGAGGGGCGGGTGATGACGGTATTGTCTTATCCTGTTGCTTTGCTGAGGGGTGTGTGAGATGATGACGCATTGCTTTTGCTGATGTGTTGGCTTCTGGACGTGTTGATTTGTCGAAGGGGCATGTTTTGGCATGATTTGAGAAAGTAAGGGGGGCTTTATTGATAGACAGGAATGGACTCTTTTCGGGCGTTACCTGCACTTTCGATTAATTCGTCGATGTAGCCAGCATCTCTCTGTCTGTTATGCAACCTTTAAATGCCGAGTGCCTACCCTGTAGCTTACCAACGGCAAATGTAGTAAGGTACTACTGACTGATTTCAACCCGCAGAGTCGTAAATAAGACGACTGCCCAACGATAGGAAGAGAACAAGACCATCACTCGTTCATTCATCCTATAGTATGTATCATCTCCCCTCCCCTCTCAACCCCATGGGGCAAATAGCACATCCGTTTCACCAGCGCAAAAGGCTGCTTTAGATAGTGTTGACCACGGGCCGAGTAGGAAGACCTTACAAAACATAACCGCCTACAACATAGCAAGACAGACACAGCAATCGAGTCCACTAACATTGTTCTTGCAGCTATCTCTTGAACTGCACCGCCTCTTCACTCATATAAGATCTACCGAAGTAGTTGTCAGTCCACTAAGCGGCATAGTTCTGACCGAGACAACTTACATGGTCGGCTCAAGACACTCAACCTGCGACGCGTTTGCAGGCCGCTTGGATCTTTTGTATGCGTTGAACCAGGGACCGTTAAAGACATCGTCGATTTCCTCCACGCTAAGGCCAGCCAGCTCGGGGACAGTAAAGAAGACGTAAATCACGGCTACAGAGCACCAGGCGGCAAAGAATAGAAAAGCGCCCCAGTTGTGTGTCGAAGAGAGCAGAGATGGAGCTCCGAAGATCATGGCGAAGAAAAACAACCCTAGAAATTTGTCAACCTCGCCGTCTCGGCATCTGTCCTGGAACGCAGTATGATAGACTGGCTTAGTGACATGATGTCGGGCGTGGCCTACAGTGAAAGGATTGAGAAAGTGCGCCACCGAGCGACCGCAGGCGATTTGGAAAGAGTTCGGCCCCAAACACGTATGGGAGGATAAAAAGCCCTGTAAGGAAGAAAAAAAAAAGGAATGAGAAATGATGAGCGGCGGTGAGGAGACTTGACCATGGTTTGGGTTAGTATCTTACCGACTGCATATCCGAAAGCGTGGACGAATAATGCGGCTATAGCGGCTTCAGAAGAAGCATTGTTCGCTCGTCCGGCCTGTTGATACTTGAGATATACAGCTAAATATGTGTGAGAGATCATTTGCATCGTTGCACCGATGAATAAAGAAGCACGTCGCCCCAGAGCATCGACGAAGAAGAATGATGCAATGACGGTGAAACATAATTTGGAGAAACTGTACATGCCGGTCAGAAAAAGGCTGTGAGACGTGTCTCCGGCGGATCCTAAAAGCCGCAGTATGGGCACGAAGTAAGAAGTGATGGAGTTGGCACCGGAGAGCTGCGCCAACGCATAGGCAACGAGGCTCTGCTGCAGTCTCCGCAGGTTAGCGGGCACAGTGAACATCTCTTTGAAGAGACTCATGGTGCGGGATGAGGCGCCACCGAAAGCCTCTGTCTCTCTGCGCACGGAGTCGCGGATATCCTGCAGCTCTGACTGCACGCGGGGATGGTCGGCGGGCAGGCCGCGAAGCCTGAGCAGCGTCGCAACGGCTTCATCTTGGCGGCCGGCCATCCATTGCCATCGCGGGGACTCGCAGAGGAAGAAACTCGCACCGATGAGGATGGTGAGAAACACGACGGGCGCAACCATGACGACCTGATACTGCAGGCGACTCGCGGACATGTGCAGATGCACACCGTAGACGCAGAAGACGGCGGACACGGACGCCATGGCCATGACGACGCTGAACCAGACGGCGAGCAGGCCGCGAATCTCGGTCGGGGCGATCTCCACGATGGACATGGTCCCGGTGACCGTGAGCGGCCCGATGCCGAGTCCCGATATGACGCGGGACGCGTACAGGCCGGCCAGGTTCGGCGCTACAGCGGCCAGGACTTGTCCCAGCAGCCAGATGAGGGTGTACAGGCGCCACGACCACAGACGGCCGACGCGGTCGTTGACGAAGAACGAGAGAAACGCGCCGATTCCGGCGCCCAAGTAAGGGACCGCCACGAAGTATTGTAGTTGCCTGGCGTCGGCGTTGCTGAAGCCGTAATGATGCTGGAAGCCGGGTAGGATGGGGAGCACCGACGACGACACCTGGTCCCATACTTGAGGAAGCATCAGCGGACAGCGGGGGGGGGGGGAAAGACATTACTGCCATGGGCATACGACTATACCTATGGGGATTGACGACGTTGCGTACAGCGCGGTCGAGAGTAACAGTTGCTTATTGAAGATGATCTCGCGGGGTGCTTCGCGGATCGACCTTGCGTATTGAGCCAAGGTCGACCCTGTGACGAGCTTTTTAAGATGCATATTCCAACGCGTTATCGTAGGACCAGGGTTGCCTGGATGGAAGAGGAGTTGCCACCATGAAGCCTCTTATGAAGCAGAGTCTGTCTTCCAATGAGGCCCGCGCCGGCTTTGGGAGGGGGAGAGGTTTTACTTGCGTCTAGCCAATGGCGGCGCAGCGAAAATAATCCACGGCCGCATCTGGTGTTGCTACATGCATGCGACGTATTATTGACGACCGCGTCGGTACGCCTCACAGCCATCTCGGCGGAAGAATACGCAGGATGGGTCAGAATAACCTGGGACAAAGGATGGTCCGGGGGCACGCTCCGCGCATCTCGGTAGTCTTCGTGTGGAGGTTTAGCCCGCTTCCGGTAGTCGGTTCGTCGGAAGAATACGAGCGGCCAATCGGGACCAGGATGCATTGGACCCTTTGGGTAGAGCACGAACAAACAAAAGACTAGAGATCAAAGCAGGTTCCGGAGGCGCATCTTGGCCTGTTGATAAATCGAAACCTCGTGACAAAACTCCACAGCAGGCAAGCCCGCTCTAACGTCGGCTGAAGCAAAAGGGCGCGGTCCAATATCGCGAAAGACTGCCATCCATGGAGTGATGCCGCGAGCTGAAATCGCTTTACTGAACGGGGTCAAGGCACCAATAACGTGGGACTCGGAAACATCCGGTCGCGTAATGTAGCTGTGATCAGACAATGGAACTCATACTGCTTGTGGTGTCCCGTGGATAAAAAGCGAGCTTGACACTTTGCATTTTGCAGAATCTGACCCAAAACGTCGAATAAACAAGAAAAGCAAAGAAAAGAAAACGCGACATACTTCCTCGAAATTACGATACAAGATTTTAGTTGCCATGACAGTCACCCAGACATCGCCCATCGTCGTCGTCGGTGCCGGTGTTTTTGGCCTCAGCACAGCCATTCACCTGGCCCGGCGCGGTTACAGCAACGTCAAAGTCTTGGACAAGCAGCCCTACCACCGCACTCTCTACGCGTATGACTTGGGCTGCGATGCCGCTTCCGCCGGTTCGTCCCCCCCCCCCCCCCCCCTCCAATCATCAACCAGTCTTCCGGTAGATGGCGACTGACGGGCTTGGAGAGCAAAACCAGACACGGGAAAGGTGCTGCGAGTCACGTACGGCGCGCAGCTCGAGTACCAGACGCTGGCGCTGGAGGCCATGTCCGAGTTCAAGGCGTGGGACCGGGAGATCCGCGGCGGCCGGGCGCTGCCCGCCGGCCTCACCCCGGCCGACACCATCTTCTCGAACACCGGGGTGCTGACCATGAACGACAGGCGGAGCGTCACCCCCTTCCAGGCCGAGAGCCTGAGGGGCCTGGCGGGCGTGGGGCTCGACGACACGCAGCTCGTGCTCACGGACCCGGAGCACGTGGAGCGCGCGCGCCGAGCGGGCTTCGCCTCGGCGGCCAACCCGTTCCGCCGGAAGCCCGAGGAGAACTACGGCACGCTCGACATCTCCGGCGGCATACTGCACGCGGAGCTCGCGTGCCGCTTCGCGCTGCACAAGGCGGAAGCGCTGGGCGTCGAGTTTGTGCTGGGGAAGTCGCGGGGGAGGTTTGTCAAGCTGATGAGGGATCCTCGCTCGGCAAGGGTGGCGGGCGTGCAGACGGCCGACGGGACCTCGCACGAGGCCGACCTGGTGGTCATGGCCTGCGGGGGCTGGACGCCGAGCCTGGTGCCCCAGCTCGACGGCCTCTGCGAGACCACCGCCGGTTCCGTGAGCATATTCCAGCTGCCCCTCGATGACGAGAAGCTGTGGAACCGGTTTGCTCCCGAGAACTTTCCCGTCTGGACGTACGTCTGTGCTGCAAGACACGCTCTTAACACCCCACGCCCCCTCTCCGGTTTGTCACAGATGGCTGACAGTGTCTTGGGACAGATACAAGCTCTATGATGGCGCGGCCGGCGGCATCGATGGCTTCCCCCGAGATCGCCGTGGCAGAGTCAAGCTCGGCTATCGCGGCACAAAGTACACGAATCCACAGACCCAGCCCGACGGGGCCGTCAGAAGCGTGCCCATCTCGCGATGGACGGAGGCATCGACGAGACGCCTTCCGGAGACGCCGGCCCGGCTCATACGCGACTTCGTACGATGTCATCTTCCCGAACTCAGCGGCTGCCCGCTAATGTCCCGGTTTTGCTGGTACACTGATTCGTTTGACAACCACTTCGTCGTCGATCACGTTCCCGGGACGGAGGGGCTCTTGGTAGCAACGGGCGGGAGCGGACACGGGTTCAAGTTCCTGCCCAACCTGGGACGATACGTGGTGAACAGGATCGAGGGAAGGAAGGACAAGGATGGTCTACTTGACAAGTGGAAGTGGAGGAGCCTCGGTGCTGGCGAGGAGGCTTTTAATCCCATCATGGGAGGGGTGGAGAGCGAAAGGGCGCTGCAGAACCAAAGAATGACCTTGGAAGATAGTCTGCTCACTGATGAAAGTCGACTATGAAGGGCAAGGGGGTATACCAAGCAATGTAGATAAATCCAGGGTGCTCTCGTGTTATGCAGTCGTGCCATAGGAATGGAGTCCCCGTATCTCGTAAGCAGTACCGCCCTGTTTCCCGGTGACACTGTGCTGATACATACATGTCTTGTGATTTAGGACACGACAATGTGAGCACTAAGGTATCTATGTTTAAGTATAAGTCGTGCACAGAGAATACTGCGACTAATCACAGGATATTCTAGATGGGGGAGAGGGGACAAAAAAAGGGAAGGAAACAAAGGAAAGGTCAATTGAATTACCAGATTAGTGTTCAAAGATTAGCGCCCATGATGCTTGTAGTATGTATCATGATACATTACAGTGGATGAAGTCTGAAAAGTTGTTTGTCTTATGTTTTTGGGCGGATGTGATGACTCGTCGCCACCTCGCGAGCCCCGTGTCTCCGATCGCCGCTTGACTCGTGGGAAACAGCGAGTCGCAGTGTCCACCGTGTACCCCGATACAGTTTTCTTTGGGAATAAAGAAAGAAAAAAAAAAGAAAGGCTCTCAGACGCAGTGTTTGCGCTACGTTTATCCAGCGTACATGTCATATGTGTACGCGTGTGCCAATTATAATGCCGGCGGTGTGCAGTCGCAACGAGGGCACCTGCAAGTATCGCGGGCGACCTCTCATGCACATCTCAACTTGGGATCCGTAAACGATCATCAGCAAGTATGTATAGCCCGATAACACAAGGCAAGTTGGTCTTTGCTTGAATTCTTTCTCTGCCTTTCGTCAGGTAATTGATCTACTATTTGATAGCTTAGCATTAAAGCAATAAACTTAGGTTATATATGAAATTGAATTATTGAGGCTTGACTAGCATCTAAGACTGGTTTTATGTTATATTATAGTTATAGATTTTATAAGACTCTATCTTATATAAAAATATCTTTATAATTATAGACATTCTCTATTTAAAAGTATCTATAAGCATTGTTATAAAATATAGCAATATAAGATAAAGGCTATAATATAGCTATTATAAGAAATGATATTCTAGGAGATCTAGTATTATTAGTAGAATAAATAAACTTTATATATTATTAGCTAAAAAAGTAAATAAGCATAAATCTAGTAGGATATAAATCAATAGTTTCTTTACTATAATATACTATAATATACTATAATATACTATAGTAGGTAAATTTTAATTATATTATATAATATCTAGCTCTAAAATCATACTGTCTACACTATATATACTAGCCTTATTAGCAGTTACGACTCTACGCTAAGCATACCACTTGGTCCACTATTTCCCCACGGGGTAAATCATGCCAGGCCAGTCCCGGTGGACATACAGCCCCCTCCTACCCTGTTCTCTCGGACTTGCAGCAGGATATATAGTGAGCAGTGTTGCCCAGCAGTGAATGATAATTGGGAAATACAAAGGATAGGCTTTGAGAGCAACTTCTCGGCCAACACTGCGAATGTAATGTTGAGCCGCACGGACAACGGCAGGCAGCGGAAGCGGGTGGGCCCCCGCATGCTACTTGCCTGCACAAACTGCAAGGACAAGAAGCTCAGGGTGAGACGCGGAACTACTTTACCATACACTGTTCACGAGAGTATGGGCTGACGCACACGTATCTAGTGTGATGCCCAAGTCCCAGCTTGCGCAAACTGCCAGCGGTTGAGCCTGGGTCAGTGCCGGGGACTGACCCGACGCCAGTAATCCAGCTGACAGTCACAGTCTGTCTGGTCGAAGACCCGGCCACCAAGCGTCACCAGCCTCGCAATTATTTGGAAACACTGGAGGAGCGCGTCGCGCAGCTGGAGTCTGCTCTTCGACAGCAAAAGGAATCGCGGGAGCTTCCGCTAGAGGGAGCCTTCGATGAGGGGCGTGATGAGCAGCCCGCGGGGACTTCGGAAAAGTCTCCTCCTGGACCAGATGCAGCAAAAGTCAACGACCTTGCCACGAAGCTCGGCATGCTGAGCGTGGCCGCTGCCGGTTCTGAGCCTCATTACCTGGGCCAGTCGTCCGCCTTGGCCTTTACGCGCGTCATCAACTCCATGCTTGTCCAGTCCATACCCAGGAATCTCACCCACCGGCCGAGTCATGGTGGCGGCAACAGTAGCACGGGACATTGTCTCCTACCCGAGGCAGACGATTGTTTAAAGCTTAGCGGAGCCTTTTTTGAGCACATACACCCGCAGTATCCGTTTCTCCACGAGCCGACTTTCCGCACATGGGAGGTGGGACTCATGCCATGGGAAGGTTCTGTTCTAGAACTGGACTCGGTGCCTCTGTTCTTCATGTACATGGTAAGCACTGTGAGAGATATTCGCGACGTGCAGAAACCTCATGCCAATACATAGGTGTACGCCACAGGCGCCTTGCTCCTTCCAGACCTGGGATACTCGCCAGAGGTATTTCTCCGATATGAAACATTCCTTCACGTCTTTTGGTTAACCACAGGATAGGATTTGTTCTCGACAGCACTTCTATACATTGATAGCGTCCTGCATCTTCAGAATTTGGTAACAATACAGGCGTATCTATGTCTCGCGATTTATTCCCTTCGGTCACCAGTCGGAGCCGTTGTCTGGTACGAGAATCACTGCCACCATGAGTCAAGTCGTTAACCTGCCGTAGGCGCTTCTCTGGTCTGGCAGTCCGCCAATGCGTCGAGCTCGGTTATCATCGCTGCCAAAAGGCAGTGGGCTTGACATTGGATCCTCTGAGCATCGAACTTCGTCGGCGCGCATTTTGGTGCTCCTGGACGATAGACTGCATGGTGGCCTGCTTTCTAGGACGGCCTCTTGCACTGCAGACTCAAGAGTTTGACTGCGAGGTATAGATTTCCACGCACGCGACTGGCCCTTAAGCCTTCACTCTGGCTTACCATGTCTAGTATCCTCTCGACATCGAAGACGTGTATATAACAAGCCAAGGCCTTTTGAACCAGCCCCGCCGTCCGGACGAACCAGTCACCTCACTGACAAAGGGCTTGGAAACATTCCGCGTTCGCTTTCTATGGGGCAAGATTCACATTCTGCTCTACTCAGATCTGACGCAAAGTAACCCTGCGTCCGGAGTTTACGACGACCGCGTCCGTCAGCTGCGGACCGAGCTCGAAGCCTGGAGAGCGGCGGTGCCAAAGGCCAACCCCCCTCGTGGGGACACCCTTTCGTTCTTTAGCTGTGACTGGTGGTACGACTTCTGCTACAACTTCACGCTGCTGGACCTGTACCGAGGCCAGCTGACAAACGCTGACAAGCCATCGCCGGACGATGCCTCGCTCTTCGAATCGATGAAGGCCGCGGAAGCACTATGTCACGGCATGCGCGACTCGGTGCTGAGTCGCAGGACGACCTACACGTGGGCGGCACTGCACGGCGTCTTCGTCGAGGCTTGACATATCTGCACTGCCTCTGGGCCTCGGCAGTCGTCAGGAGCACGACACGCTACGATAGCGTGTCCGCGACTTGTACGGACTGCACCATCGTGTTGGTCCTCATGGCGCAGTGGCACGAGGCGATCGAGCCCTATCGGGACATCTTTGGGGCGCTTGCGGCCCGCACGATGAAAATGCTGGTAGAGAAGGATGGGAGAGCGCAAACGCGCGATTCTGCCGACGGAGCGGTGGATCGGACGACCTTGTCGCACTTGATGACGAACGTCTCGGATAGCGGCATGCCGCGCCACCTAGAGGACTTGCTGACCGGCTTAGTGGGTGAGATGCCGACAGTCACACAAGATGAATCAGCCACAGACGATGCTTTCCAAGGCTTTGATGAAAACGACATGGAGTTGATAGCACCGCATTTATATCTACAGTCCTGATTTTATTTAACAGTATATTTAATAGTGTGTAGCGAGGAAACATAAGTTAATTAGCAAAGTCATACATAAAGCCTATATATAACTATTTTTTTTTATTAATTTAGCTATAGTTGTATAATATAATCTAATAATATTTAATTTAAGTGTTTTAATTTCAATTATATTAATAAGAATTATCTTACCTAGTAAAGCTATTTAAAAGTACAAAACACGCTAATGATATTGAATTCCTAAGAAAAGTAAAAATCAAATATATACTATTCAACTTCATAAAGTCGCCTATAGTACATATAGCTATAGAAAGACTTGATGAAATCATGCTCGTAACTAGCAAAAAAAAAAAGACGACCGTGACTTGGCCGTGACGACGGTTTGCAATAGGATTAGCGCAGTGCAGTACCCGATAGCAAGGATCGGCTATTCCTTCTCTATCCTCCCAACCCATCCGTCTCTTCTTTTCTTGACGGCGGGCAAGGGTTCCATTTATAGTGGTGCTAAGAGGTTTTGTCAGTGTCACGTTTCCACGAAATAGAGTTTCTTTCTTTCCTTTTTCTCCTAGCTTTCCGTCCTAGCTGTCGGAGCAGAAAGAATGTAGAAGAGAAGAAGACGGAGAAAGTCATCAAGGCTAGATTGGACAACAAGCCCATCAATGGCACCGTACCATACACATTGCTACATATCAAAACCCCCCAAAAAAAAGTCTCCGGGCCAACGGGAAAACCTCAATAGCCGGCAGAGGTTCGTGGCGCTCCAGGGATTTTGGGGTCTTGTCTTCTTCCCCCGCAGTTTGCCGGGCGAAGCTGTCCGTCTCTCACCCCCGGACACAGTGGGAAGCTGTGAGAATCCATACGGTGCGCCGACACGGAGGAGGCGAATAAACCACCGCCGTCACCACCACCCGCATCACTTTATTTTTTTTCCCTTTCTGGTATTTACGACGGGGAAAAAAATACAGTACTGAAACGAGGCAGCAACAGAGCCCGTAGGAGATGGATACTGGCTGATCAAGTTATAACCCCAACGGCTCTGTAGACAGGCATTGCCTTACTGTCCGTCTTGGCTTTTCAGCTGACCGGAGTAGCTCCGACCACCAGACTACATACGGACCAAGATACCATCATTCCTCGTTACACCAATTCTCCCCCTCTTCTTTCCTCGAGTTTGCGTCGTCGTCCGCAGCTCTTACATTCTCTTCCGCTTGTCTCTCTGCGTCTTGCTCCCATTCATTGAATCAATCATCCCCAAGATAATCCGTACTCTAGACTTTGGCGACGACATCCCGACCTGTCTGGCACCACCCGTGCCAATCTCGGGCGACATCAGTCACACGCCCTGAAATACATTCTCACTCATCTAGCACATTTCCTACCTCCCGCTTCATTTTTCTCCATCATGGCTCGCATGGCCAGGCTCCTACGCGCCATCGTCCGCAACGATGCCATGAGGCAGGACCCCGACCAGGTCTACGGATGGCGCGTCTTCGCCCTCGTCAGCGCCGCTTGCTTCGGCGGCATGCTCTTCGGCTGGGACACGGGCGCCATCGGCGGCGTCTTGCACATGCCCTCCACCCAGGCCCGCTTCGGCTACGCCCGCAAGTCCCCCAAGCAGCAGGCCGACCAGGAGCAGAATATCGTCTCCACCCTCCAGGCCGGCTGCTTCCTCGCCTGCTTCTTCACCGGATGGGCCGCCGACGCCCTCGGCCGCCGCAAGTCCCTCGTCGCCGCCGGCATCCTCACCGTCGTCGGCGTCGTCCTCCAGGCTGCCTCCGCTGCCCGCGGCACCCTCGCCGTCATGTACGTCGGCCGCTTCGTCACCGGTCTCGGTTGCGGCGCCGCCTCTGCCCTCACGCCCATCTACGTCTCAGAGTGTGCCCCGCGTGCCATTCGCGGTGGGCTCACGGCCTTTTATCAGCTCTTCAATGTCTTTGGCATCATGCTCGCGTTTTGGTAACCACTCACCTCGAAATCATACCACCCCACATGACCATCATCTTCTGTATAAGCTCTTTGGCTCCGCTAACTCGTGCTCGGTTCTTCATTCTGCACACAGGGTCAACTATGGCTGCCTTCTCCACGTGCCAGCTCCTGCGCAATATATTGTCCCCTTGGCCCTTCAGGCCCTTCCCGCCGTTCTTCTCGTCGCTGGCATGCTTCTCTCCCCGGAGAGTCCCCGTTGGCTGGCAAAGGAGGACGACTGGGACAAGGCCACCGCTGTTCTCTCCCGCTTGCGCGGTCTGCCACCAACCGACGATTACGTTCGCAACGAGATCCAGGAAATGGCTGACCAGCTCGAGATTGAGCGCCGCCTCACTGGCGATAGCTCGGCCATGACGCTTTTGAGGGAAATGTTCCTCATTGCCGGCAACCGGAAACGCGCCATCATCTCTATTGCTCTCATGATAGCTCAGCAGCTGACAGGAGTCAATGCAATTGTGAGCCGAATTTCCTTGGTCTTGTTCATTAGCATCGATCCAAAGATTCAAACGGGAAATGTGTCCATAGGCTAACATCATGGCAAATAGAACTACTATGCGCCGCAAATCTTCAGCAACTTGGGTATGGATGCCACCGACTCTTCACTCTTCGCGACGGGCATATATGGCGTGGTCAAGGTGGTCAGCTGTTCCGTGTTCCTTATATTCGTCGCCGATACCATTGGACGTCGTCGAAGCCTGATTGCCACGGCAGCCTCTCAAGGCATAGTGCTCTTCATAATCGGCATCTATGGTCGTGTCCAGCCGCCTATCAAAGGCCAACCCGTAAGACTTCTCGGCCAGTATAACCGTAAGACGGGCTCGGCGAGTGGCTAACAGTCAACGCAGGTTACTCCCTTTGGCTACGTCGCTATAACTTGTATATACCTCTGGGCCGCGTAAGTCTGAGCCACGACCCTAAAGTCCACCTGTAGGCTCGAAATAGGCTTCCCAGAGCCGGCTGCTGACCTGCCGAACCCACAGCTCTTTCCAGTTTGGCTGGGGTCCAGCCTGCTGGATTCTCGTCAGCGAGATTCCCACTGCCCGATTGCGAGCTCTCAACGTTGCCATGGCTGCTGGAACGCAGTGGCTGTTCAACTTTGTCGCCGCCAGGAGTAAGTCACTTCATCCCCGGTTGTCATACTGTGTGTCTCCGTCACGCAGCAACTTTCGGGGCTCTTGTTCGATCCTCATTTGTACTAACCTCATCAACCGCAGCCGTCTTGACCATGCAGAATACAATGGGTAAAGCGGGCTATGGCATGTTCTTCCTCTTCGGCAGCTTCTGCTTCCTCATGGGCATCTTCGTCTTCTTCTTTGTCCCCGAGACCAAGGGTCTGTCCCTCGAAAAAATGGACGAGCTTTTTGGTGTCACCGATGCCTACCACCGCAAGTTTGATGGCGCTGACTCTGACAACGGCATCACTGCCGCACCAACTGTCAATACCATCCACGAGGTCCATGCGCAGCCCGGTAAAGAAGGCCAACGGTAAATAAGGGCGGTCAACAGTCTTTTTTTTTTGTGCCGCCCAGGCTGCGTTTTGACCTCTTTTTGTTTTGACATTCAATCTTAACTATTCCTTGTGGCATCCCGCCCGCACATGTCCTGTGACTCCTTCGACTCAAGCGATGGACAGCATAAAGCCCTTCACTCAGATGCCTTCGATATTTAGGCTATTCAGAATCGCTTTTGCGGATATAAGGCAATGTCCACCGTTCTGATCTGCTTCTACGTGAATCTTTTTCGAGAGCCAGGTGCCTTGGACGAAGAATGAGAATGAGACATGTCTCTCCACATTTGGTGCGGGCAATCCAGAGACAAAGTTCCACAGCCATCACTTGTGATAGATCTGCTGGGTTATCCCCCACTTGCGTTTTGTCGTGCACCAATCATGTCATGTCGATTGTCTCAGAAACCTGCCATGTCCGAGTTCTGCACCCAAGTATTTGATATCCTTAACACATGGCTTGATCTTGAGACGAAGACGTTGAGCTGTCAGAAATAAGCACGGCCACCCCGGCCAAGTAGTACGAATCCTGTTCAAGACGTCTCGGGGAGGATACACGTAACTGTTGACTTGCAAAGAGAACCGCGTCTTAGGCGAAGACGAGTGAACAAGAGCCCCCCCGTCGCCCGTTCTTTAAAACTCCAGGCCCGTAACGACCCGAGCCTATGCATCTCAGTCCTTGGTCTTTCTCGTTCATCAATTCAAATGAGGTGACACGCCAGAAATAGTTCCACAGAAACAAGCTCCGACGTAGACAATTGGGTTATCTGATCCTGCATGCTACAAATGGAAGCGCCCACACCACCGACCGGCCCCATGTATGCCTGCCCTGGCACCTTGCTCCCTCGAGCTGTCAAATATAGACCCACCAAGGAAGATTTTTGAAAAAGGGTAAAATGTATGGATTCCCGAGCCCGCAAGTATGCGTAAGAATGTGGATTAACGCCGAGGACATGCGCGTATGCCCGACGGAATGCCTCCCCGGTGATGTATCCTGATCTGACCCTGCTCTCGTCCAGCTTTCACGCGTCCTCGTCTCAACCCCACCCAATCTCCATTGAAAAGTTGCTGACCAGCGCATCATGACACACAATTGAGAAGCAGGCAGCAGTTTGCTCGGCTGGCGGAGATCAGAACTGTCATATCGTACGCCATCGGACACTCAGCAAACAGGGGCGTCGGACCTCTGTGGAACGAGATGTGCAGGGATCGTTCTCATTCCTGCACAGCAGGTAGAATGAATAATTTCTTGTAGTACACCCCTCCCCCTTATCTCCCCTCTTGCCCGGTGCAAGCTTGCCGCTCGTAAAAGTATCTCTCGGATGGTGTGTTCGGAGAACGCCAGCTAGTGGTACGCCAGAAAAGGTCACGGGTTTCTCCTTATCCCTGTCAGTATTTGGGATGCATCTTTACAATGGGTGAATGGGTTGACTGATGTTAGCTTGGAAAGAAAGAGTCAGAAGGACCTTTTCTCGCGCACTTCACAAGCTTTTCCGTCTAGTACTCGACTGGTCTGATGTTTTATAAACGGAGAGCAAAAATAAAACCGGATAAAATATGCGAGAATGGGCGTCCAGATAGAATATTACCCAGTTAGGGACATAAGACAAAGCAGTTCGTAATAGCCACAAAGGCTTATCCAGGAGCACGACGTCGAGACGGCACGATCTCTTTGGCGGTGAGCTGCGCGGTTCAGGAGATAGCCACTTGCACTCATCTAAGCGCCGTTGATACAACTAGTCATAGTTGGAAATGCGGTCTCTTCTGAAGCATTATTTTTGCCACGAGACGCAATGGTCCCTACAGTTGAAAAGTAGCCCTAGGCTGACGCTTCGTCAAGCTCGATACCATTCCCGTGTAGTCCCCATAAACTCGGAGATTAGTGAACTTCTATCGTTTACGAGGTTCCGTATGTAATATTTCGAGCTGACCATACGTGTATACCGGGTCCCTCCAAATCGATATCATGGAATCGCCGGTCTTTTCTTGTATATAGGAACAGCAGGCAACACGAGAGTAAGGCAATGCCTGCCGCTTTCAATAGTTTCTCTTGTTCGCCATGCAACGCCATGCTACCAGGGCATCCAGCTTGACTAGCATGTTGACAGCTACAGTGGGCATAGCCGCACAGGAAATTCTGCGTAATCCGTCGTATTGTCGTCCCGTACATTTGCGGGCGGCAGGACGCACGACCCACCGCAGCTTGGGATGATGCGAGAAGCAGTTAGGATCATCAGCCTCCCGTTAGCTTCACTGGGCCTCAAAAACGTGTATCAAAAGTTGATTGGCTTTACCAGCTTGAACACAGTAACAGAATATGCCCTGCCGAGACCAACTCGACGCTAATTAGTTTTAGCGACTGGTCTACGGTCTTGTCGTTGGGGAGAAATTGGTCTGCATCCATCCGTCTCCGCTCCCTGGTTTCCTAGGTCTCCCGCCGTTGACTACCCATCGAATAGGCTTAGTTGTAGACGAGTTGAGTTGAGAAGAGGTCACTAGCCTTTTTCTCTACTGCCGGCGTCACATCTTCTGCGGAAGCAAGAAATTTCGAGGTCTTGACGTAGAACGGAAAATGTCACCAACGTGATGACTTTGCTAAGTCACTGACCCATGTCAGTATCATACTACCGCGAAAAGACGTCTTCGATATCCCAAGAGAATATTCTCTCAATTTCAATCCTGCTTGACGCCGAAATCGCCGTAGGGTCGGCAGGTTACGGAAGCCGTGGAAAATCCTCTACTTGAACGACATGCAATGATTCGAAAAGACGACACTGCGGGCATCAGTTGTAGCCGACTGACTCGGTAGTCCGAAAATGTCGTCCGTACAATGCCAGAATGCCTAGTAGAGCAGGCCAGCTGCAGGGGAGTCGCGATGTTTCGGCGAAGACAACCGCACTAGGATTAAAGTGGGTAATGTGACCAAGACTATATCAATGGTCGAATCCATGTAGTCCTTCAACATATTCTCCAGAGAGCATCGTCGAGGACTCGGCTCATGTGGTTGCCTGAACGTGCCAACAACTTGCAATGCACCATTGGTGAAGTAGTATTGGGAAACATAAGATGGAGCCGTGTCAATATAGAAATGTGTGATACGTGACGGCGAGAAAACTCGTCAGCCTATTTGTTCAGGTTGGTCGACTGAGTGAGCAGTTTTCCCGAGTATCTTCTGGCGTTGACGAGTTGTGCAACGTGGGCGGGCCGGAGACGTCGACAAAGCGACTTGTCAATAATGAGGCTGACACTATTCCCACATCGTTTTCAAAGCTGACAGGTGCTTGATTTTTGGGGTTCCCTTCTGTCGGCGATGCGACTTCCCATGAGATGCAAGCCAAGTTGACACAAGTCCGGTCGATAGTACAAGTCCGTGAGGTGCCTTGTTACTATAGATGCCGGAGGAGCCCCGAAAAGCGTAGACAACGGAAAGTACGTAGTCCTATCTGCAAGTGCTGCGCACGTCAAGTCACATAGGCTGAGGCGAGGAAGCAATATGCAGCTGGGGTCGTCGATCATTAGTTGTAGCATATCCACATGCGAGGGTGAAAGTGGACGGCTGAGCCGCTGTTTGTGCGATGTAGCAGAACCCAATTCAGCCCAGCAAGTGTCCGCGAAGAAAGTGAATAAGCTTGGGGCTTCAAGCACAAGTCTCTTCTAGGCAAGATGAGCCGGCGGATACTTCTGCTCGTTTGTCGGGGGCAAAAAAAAATATCGCTTCCCCTCATCTGAGGCGCATCTTCCTACCAATGATGCCAAATGGAAAGGCGCCAAAATTGGGCCCAGGGTGCGTGGATGAATCTGGCTTCGGCACTTTCCATGTTCGAGAATGCCGTCCGTCTCGAGTCCTTGGGCCCACGCCCCCCAATTTTTGTAATTGTCATTGCTAAAGGATGCAGCGCCGCATCTTCGTCATCCTGAGTTGAGTAGCGTATCGTACGTCTAGAAAAGAGTCGGTGGGCGGTGCTTCTCCTGCAGACGAAGAAGCGGGATAGCCATAGTAGGGAAACCTCATGTGGCCCTCTCAGCCCATGTCCCGGATCGTCGAGCGGCCCCAGTCAGACGGCCGTTGGGGTTGCCCTGTTGCCCGCACAAAAGACAGACAAAGTCCATCACGTCTTGCTCTATGGATTCCTCGGCGTCCTATTACAAGTCGTTTCTTCCCATTTTTCTCTCTCTCCTTGATCGTCCCTCCCCCTCACAATCCGTTAGAAAGCCTCGGCGATTATCTGCTTCCCATGCGTCAGTCCCACTGTGCGACAAACAAACATCCTTGGAATTTCACCACGGTCACGGTTGGGCGTCAGTGTTGGGCAGATTGTCATTGCTCTTCTTAATCCTTTATTAGCCGCTCGCTTTGACACTTTCGACAGAGTCATCCGCGCCCTCTCTTGCGTCTGGATGCAGCCGAGGTGGCCTGCGGTTGCTATTGGACTACATCAGTGCTGCTGTGAGGGGTTATGTGTGCGTCTTGCCGTGCTTGTTGAGAGTAACAGCCCGCGCCGCCAGCCCTGTCCAGCTCAGCCCGCCAACAGCTGCTGCCGGCAAAAAAAAAATATTATTACATGGCCAGCCGCGCAGCTTCTGCCGGCCGGCCGCCAGCTGCCAAACAAGACGGTTCCCATGGTGCCAGCCGTCAGACATTTGGTGCTCCCCCAACATACGCATTTCGTGAGTTTGCCGATCACCAGCACACAAGCACGTCTTGTAAATAGCTTCATTGCCTGGTCTGGAGTTCTTTTTCAAGGCTGTGCGCGTATTGTTTTTTTTGTTTCGATCACCTTTTTCTTTCTTTCTTTTTTTTTTCACTATTTGGGTCTTCCCGCCCCTCCCATACCCAGTTTGACGGAGAGATGTTCCATTCTTACAAGCATGCAACGACGCCTTGTCTCGTGGGCTTCCAGGGCTACATGACCCCCGCGGAAGCTGTCAAAAATAAAAATAAAAAACAAAAACACGGACAAATCGCCTCCCTCCACTTCCCCGCTATACCGGTGCGGCCGGCCCTCAATGCAGCAAGAACGCTCCATTGGTGCGCCGCCGGTGACATTTTTTTAAGCTTTCGGTGTCGACCTTGGAACCGTTTTCTTGAAAGGGGGTTGCCTGCCTAGTCCTTCTCCGTGCCGTTTCGTCTTTCCCGGATACATGGAACCTCTGCTTGTGCAAACATGGCTGACAGTTCGCCACCTCCGACAGCTACGCACAACTCGCCGCGCACATGGCTCATCACGGCCGCGCTGTCACCGCTCGCTGTACGCCTGACCCGCCAGCTCCTGGCCCACGGAGATTACGTGGTAGCATGCTTGCCACCTCACGAGATCGAAGACGATGAGCGAAGCGCGGAATTTCTCGCGCTGATAAGCGAGTGCAAGAGCACCAGAAAGGATCGCGAGGGCTGGAAGAACCGCATTCGTTCGATTCGCTGCGATGGTCGGGCGCTTAGTGGCTGTGGAGCAGCTATTGAGGAGGCCGTACAGGTCTTTGGTCGTATCGACATTCTGCTGTGCTGCAAGTCGGAAGGTAGGCTGATGTCCCAGTTGATATGAGACGTCGGATCGGGAACCTGCTAACGAGATAAATAGCCGTAATCGGAACCGTCGAGGAGCTGTCTAATACCCCTGGCACACGAAGTCTCGTCAGGGACCAATTCGAAACCATCTTCTTCTCTCAAATCAATTTCCTCAGAGCTGCGCTTCCCGTTTTCCGCGCCCAGCGTACGGGCCACATCATAGCTCTTACAAGTACCGGTGGACATATCGGCACTCCCGGCATGTCCATTCACACAGCAGCCACATGGGGCTTCGAAGGGTTCTGCGATTCGCTTGCCTACGAAGTTGCGCCTTTCAACATTAAAGTGACAATTGTTCAGCCAAACAAGGAGATACAGTCCCTCACGAATCGAATCATCTTCGCGCCACAAATACCCGCGTACGCGCCCAACTATAACCCGGCACCCAGCATTCGTGACATGCTCGTCAATGTACTCAACGCGAACCCCGACACGGCTATGCCTCCGACACTGGAAGCGCCAGACTCTCCCGCCACTCCCGAGCCCGACTTACAGTCTTTGTCGTTGGAGCCAGACGCTGGTGTCGGCGAGATCATTCGTCGCTACCCTGCGCTGCCGTCGGCCTCGTTTGACAAGCTCGTCGCCGAGACTGTACATGCTTTGACGGCCATTGGTGGACACGAAAATCCACCCTCGCGCCATATTGTCGGAACAGAAGGTGCGCTTGCCGTGCAGGAGAAGCTCAAGACGGTAGTAGAAGAAATGGAAGACTTTGTCGATTCAAGTCTTGCAGTCGATATTTTCGAAAGCGAGCTAAAGAAAGAGGCGCGTGAAGGAAAATCTACCCTGGATACTCAAGATGCAGCCTCATCGTCCGCAGCATAACGCGATGGAAACGCGTGTTGCGAGCATCTCCGGTCGCCGTGCGGATATCTTAGGACTACTTTTTTGGGCTGAGCGCTGGCGTCAGCCTCCATACCTACTGTACTAGACATCCTTCTCTTCCTCACGCATATACCCTCTGATACATACGTCCTCTATAAAATGTATATGATGAAATGCAATAAAATGTGACCGCTCGGCCAAGAGAAGCTTTTTCTTGATTTTTAAAATAGGGAGATATTTTCACCAAGACTGTCACGCTTCAGTCTACAGTTTAATTTTTACTGCCCATGTAATAAACAATGCTTGGTTTCTGCGCCTGGCAACCGTGCTTTCCTGAGTAGAAGGTAGAGGACAGAACTCCCCACCTCAACTGTCTTGGTAGCTTGTCCAGCGGTCTGTCAACGACCAACACCTCCTGGTCCCACCAAACGTCGTGGCCACTTACCTGCATCGTTGCCTTTGGCATTTTCAAGCACGGCCGTCGCTGCGCTCCTCCCTCTCGCCCAGTGTCTCGGCCGCTTGCGAGACCATCCAAGGGTCAGCGCCCTCCGATGACCGTGATCCTACGTGAGCTGTCAATCCTCGGCAAAACCATGGTGCGCCGCATCGCTTGTTGAAATGAGCCTGGATCCTTTACTTCCCATTGCGCCCGCGCGCGTGAAGGTTCTCCTGCTTCCGATTGGCAAAATCAAGGCAGACAGGTTTGCGTCTTTCGTCGACAGACTCAAGAGCGAACATGTCGTCCATTTACGAGACATCACCCCCGACAGCCGGCCAAACCGGAGTAAGTACACTCCATGCCCTGGACTTTGGCTGATTGCAAAGCTGACGCGGGACCCCTCTAGACATGTTCTCACCATTGGCGTATCCGGACGGCGTTATACTCTACGACCTTATTACTCATGTGCCTCCTCGCTCGCACCTCGCTCTCTCGCCGTTCGACCTCTATCGGGAGCCGTTGGCTATTGTCGCCATTGCCGATGGCACGGAGCTTGGCGATGTAGCATTTAGCAAGCGGCTTTCTGCGAATAGCTCGGGGCCGAATATAGTCGAACGAAACCTGCGCGCTTTATACCAGGAGCTCGAAGATCTCCGCGACATCTATCCCAAGTCTCTTGTCCATCAAGTTTTGGCGTTTGACTATGCGCCAGTTGTTGGGGAAGTAAACATTCCAGACGATATAACTGCAATACCGCCGCTGGAAGATTCGAAACGGACAACCATCAAGACTGTACTTTGTGACGTGTCGTCTCTACTTCTCGCCGAGATGACCACACTGGGCAAGTCGATCGAAGCCATGACGTCGATAGACTCCCCAGGGTCATACGCTGCCAAGCAGATGAGGACAGCCGACGATTGGCCAAGCAGCTCACTGCGGCGAAACTCTCACTTACCCTCGCATCTCACTCGGTCAAGCTCCGCGTCGGCGGATCGCACGATTTCGAGAATGTCCATGCCGCCTGTGCCAACACGAACCGGGTCCATTCCGGCCGACTCGACTTCCCGACCACAGACACCGCCGCAAAAACAGCGCCGCAATAGTGCTGTTCCGTCAAATGAAGGAGCGCCGAATGGCCCTACCACCAGTTCACACTCGTCTCCCGAGCCAAGGATACAATCAACAAGGAGTGGCGACGTTTCTCGTGATGCGAGCCGCGACCGTGTCTCTGTCCAGGGCTTCGGGCCGGGCAGTGCAAATGATAAATGGCGGTTAAGGGGCAAAGGTCGCTCGGGAGTTGTCATAGGCTCGCTGTACTTGCAGGCTGGTCGTTGGAGCGACGCTTTGCGCGAGCTCAGTGAAGGCGCGCAAGTTGCCCGCTCTCTCAACGATCATATCTGGCACGGCAAGGCTTTGGAATTGATACTAGTCACGCTGTTCCTCCTAGGATGGTTGAAGCTTGACTTTCAAATTCCCATCGTCTGCTTGCCAGCCCAGGAGCGTCCCTCATCGCGTAGCAAAGAAGAGCTCGTAGATCCCAACCAACCGAAGCACCTGCGAAACCTCCAATTGCTGTTGCCCGAACTTTTAGACAGAATACTAGGCTTGTACTCCCGCATATCAAGTGAAAGCTTGCCGCCGCTACCTTTCTCAGAGACCACCATTCGGTTTTGCAAGATTCTTTCGTCGCTTCATAGCTGTCACGGCATTCTCAACCAGCAGTTTCTCGACATGATTGTTGTTGGTCATCAGCAACAAACACACCTGACAACATCTCCACGCTTAATCATTACCCCGAGCCGCCAGCAAATTGTCAATATTCTTTTCAGAGCATTTCCCTCGTCTGCGACCGAGTTGCTCACCACCGCTGATCGCGTGCAAATACTGAGCGGCATCGCCACAGTCTTGGGTCAGATAGGATACCACCGCAAAAAAGCCATGGTGACCAGGGAGCTTGTATCCGTTCTCATTGGAGGACTGGTCGAGGCCCGCACCAGAGGTGCTGCAGAAGCCGGTGTGCATCCGGCTGCTGGGCTTGTCCCGTTAGCTCCGGGGACCGACAAGACGAGGGGAGCGGTGGCGCTGGACCTCGGCGAGGCGGATCTCGAGCATGGCATAGAAGCATTTCTTGAGCTTCTTTGCAGGGCATATGGCGTAGTCAGCTTCGACCCCTTGAACGGAGCTGCCGAAGTGCCGGATGCGAAAGAAGACTTGGATGCTGCTGTGATTTCAAGAATCCAGAGACAGCTTGCTACGAGATTCTTCGGCTTTCCCGAAATCAAGCTCAACATCTTGCGGTCGTGTATCAATTTTGCGGAAGCACTGCCCGATTTCCGTGGCGTGCTCAAGTTTTCAAGCGACTTAATGCGAACAGCTGGTTCGGGCGTTGCCCCGGCTTCGCGCAAAGAACACACAGCTCCGCTTCTCATGAAGGAAGAACAAGTGCGCTTGGCCTCAAACATTGTCCGTACATGCTCTCTCGCCAACCGACTAGGCATGGGTCATGTCGGCGCAGAGTATTGGGATGAGTTTCTGGTGCGTGGCCTGGAGCTGGAACCGTTGCCTGTGACGAGGACTCCGGTGCCGCATGCTCGCAGTATATTGCCAGGGGCATCGGCTAGCCGGGCTTCTCAGGATGTGAACCCATTCATCTATAATCCATTTCTGAAAGAAGCAATAGAGACGGCTGCCAAAAATTTGGTGGCGGGTGAAGTTGCGAACTTCAAGGTCACGTTGCAAAATACATACGACGTCGAAGTCGACATTGAAAGCATTCAACTGGAGGCTACGGGAATGGAATTCGAGGCTCTCACCAGTCAAGTTGCACTCGGGCCGTCTCGCACTCAGACGGTGATCCTGCAGGGACGTCCGAAAGGCTCGGGGACGATCGATATTGTCGGAGCGCTAGTCAAGGTACGCGGATGCCGAGAACGCATATTTCCCGTTTTTAGCAACTCTTGGACGCCTCAGCGTGCCGAAAAGGTCAAGTCAAAGGGGAGAGCCACGCTTGAGATGGGACCTCCAGTGCCTACCAAAGGTAAGGCTGCTACCAGACAATTATCGGCTGATATTCTCAGCCTGAATGTGGTGCAAGCCCAGCCACTGCTTGTAGTTAAATCGACGTCGCTCTCGCAGTCGTCTGTCATGCTCCTAGAGGGGGAGCGACATGTCTTCTCCGTCACGCTTCAGAACCTATCCAGCACTCCTGTCGACTTCATGCTGTTCTCATTCACGGACTCAACTCAGGGACCACTACAAGCCGCACTTCAGAGCAGAGACGTGAACCCGGTCGAAGTATACGAATACGAGCTCATTCTGATGAAGCGACAGGCACTGCGTTTACCCAAGAGCGAGCCGAACCGACGTATCGCTCCCGGGGGCGAGGCCACCTTTGACTTTGAGATCCTCGGGAAACCTGGTCTTACAGATGCCGTGATTCAAGTCGACTACACTCATCTTGGCGTTCCCGTGGATCAAATCGCGGAACAGTTCTTCACCAGGCAGCTTTCAGTAAATCTGACGGTGACGGTCAATGCAGGCGTCGAGCTAACGAGGCTCGATGCTCTGCCAATCTCAGAGGGAATACCGCAAAGTTTCCTAAAACGGGTGGGTAGCACGGCGCCATCAAAGGGCGGGTACTGCATGTTGTCTGTGGATTTGCGCAACGCGTGGCCCAGCCAAATGTCAGTTCTGCTGGAAGGCAGCGACGGAATGGTGGTCGACGCAGACATTTTGCCTGGCAAGACGGTACGCCTGGTGCTTCCCATGAAACGCATTCTACTGGAGGACCCATACGCAGCCGTCCCGAGCCTGAACCCCGGCAGGAAGAGACAGTTTGTGGTTAGCTCAAGCAAGATTTCTCCAGAAACGGAGAGAGCACAGCGGGAAGCTTTCTGGTATCGGGAGAGGATCCTTGACGTTATCAAGGCGAGCTGGCACACGACTTCGACGCCGAGAAGAAGCGGGGTTGTCGATTTGCGCAGTCTGCGGCTGACGATGCGCATGATGGACGTCATACGTATAGACGAAGTCGACATTCAGTTGTCGATCAAGGCTGCAAAGGACGCGGAGACGAGCTCGGAAGCACAGGGGTCAGGCACCGTGGCGACGACTGACGAGTTTACGAATCTCTGCGTGCGCGTCTCAAACCGGACGAGTCAGTCCATTCTGCCGATACTGCGACTCACACCTGCACTCTGCCACCGGCCTCTAAGCGTGGCACTCGACTACACGCGCAAGATCGCGTGGAACGGAACGCTGCAGCAGCTACTTCCGCAGCTCAAGGCCCACGAGAGCCACGATTTTGTCATTGGCTTCACGGCGCTGTGTCGCGGCGAGTTTGAGATTTCGGCGTCAGTCGAAGAGGTCCAGGTGTGGGAGCAGCAGACGGAGAAGCGAACCAGCGGCAGGCCGAGGTCCAACACGCACGAAGCGGCGTCGCACGCGGCCCTGGGCGCGAAGCAGCGCAGAACATGGCATCTGCGGCATCCTTTCCTAATAAAGGTCAAAGATGGCGAGTAGAGTATGGTATCGATGGAGACCGACTATACTTATAGGCGTCTCTTGCATCCAGGTCGCCGTTGAGGACGATAAATAAAAACCGTGAAGAGTATGTATTTGCATAAATGTCAGCGGCGAGCCTCGGGGATAGACCACATTGGTTCTCGCAGCGGCAAACCTGCAGCGACAGACTTGGAAGATGAAGGCTCGCGCTTTTTGACGCCACCAGTCTGGAGATTAGACAAATAGATGAGCACTTATCTATAGAATGCTACCCGAATGCGCTTGAACCTATCGAGAACATTTCACGCCTGCCACGCCGGGCTGCCGCAACATCCCGCCCCGACTTATCGATAAAGGTCGGCGAGAAGTTTCTTGCTTGACAAACCAAAACATGCCTCTTTGCATAATCGACGCCGGCATATCCTCATTAATATTTTCCATCCGATAATGTGCGATTCGAACCTCGTGAAAACTCGAGCGCCACATCCGTGACATTTCTAGCTCCGGTTCGCTCCGGTTTGACTCTTGTGGCGAAAATCCACTCAGACTGGATCTTAACTGTTGGCATTGCCCGGCGATTCGTCTCTTCTGCTCCTGGTTTTCATTTTTATTTTTATTTTTATTTTTAAAGCTTTCAATGCTGATTATGATGATTTAATCGGACAATTTTAACAACGCATTGGGAACATACGGGCGGCTGGAGCCTCAAAAATCTCCCCAGAAAAAAAAAAAGAAAAAAATTTCTCACAGCCATGCCTCTGATGGATCCTCATACCAGCTCTACGGAACCAACAGCCTCTCACTCCGATATACAAGCCAGCCTCGCCGGCAATGGCAGCACTCCGCCCACGAGGCGCATCCTCTTCCTGGACGCCTACGACTCCTTCACCAACAACATCGTCTCGCTCCTCAAGGACGCCCTCGGCGCCGGCGTCCACGTCCACGTCATCCGCATGGACCTGCGCACGCTGCCCTCGGACCCCACGCCCGCCTGGACGCCACAGCAGCTCCTCGATCGCCTCCCCGCCTTCGACGCCGTCGTCTGCGGCCCCGGCCCGGGCTCGCCGCTGTGCGCCGCCGACGTCGGCGCCTTCCGCCACCTCTGGGACCTGCCCCGCCACGCCGCCGTCCCCGTGTTCGGCATCTGCCTCGGCTTCCAGAGCCTGGTGGCGCGCTTCGGCGGGCGCATCCGGAAGCTGCGCCGGGGCCTGCACGGAATGGTGCGCCCAATCGAGCACAAGGGCATCGGCGGCGTCGGCGGCGAAGGGTACGCGGATGTGTTCCAGGGCGTCCCCCCGTTCCGCGCGACGCTGTATCACAGCCTCTGCGCGGACATTGGCCAGGACGGCGTCCCGGACGAGCTGTGGCAGGAGGCGAAGTGGCGGCATCTGGCGACGGAGGAAATCGTGCCGCTGGCGTGGATCACAGAGAGACGTGGCGGGGGCGGTGATGAAAGGGTCCTCATGGGCGCGCGGCATGCCAGTCTACCGTTTTGGGGCGTGCAGTGCCATCCAGAGTCAATATGCACGGATTCGCCCGCCGTGCACGTCCTTCTGCGGAACTGGTTCGACCAGGCTGTCAAGTGGAACGACATCACGGGCCGCAAGCAGCGTACGGCGATGCCATCTGCAAGTTTGCGGTCATTTCTACCTAACGTGTCTTCGCCTTCACGTCGCCCGTCTAAGCGAAAGCGCAGGTGGTCGAGCCATCTACGCACCGGCCTAGCCAGCGTTGGCGCGAACCCCAATTACGTCTGCCGCCAGATCAGCCTGCCTCGGGGCATGGAGACGACCGATATAGCAGAGATTCTCGGACAAGGACATGGTGAGACTATTGTCCTCGACTCGTCCAGCAGCAAAATCGGTGATGCTCTCGCCAAGAACAGCATCATTGCGCTCGATGTAGACCGAGCCGTTCGTCTCGAGTATCACGTTTCCGACGACTACGTCACATTCCGCCGCCCAGCCGACGGTGGTCAGCCAGAGACAGTACAGGAGATCCCACTCGATGGCACCGAGGACGATCCCTCGACTGTCTACCGAGTCATGTCTGGGTACTGGAAGGCTCGCAGACTACAACAATCAGAGGGCGATGATCTGCCGGTGTTCAAAGGGGGGTTCATGGGATTCGTCACATACGAGATGGGCTTGAGCACGCTCAGCCCCGGTGCGGTCTCTCAAAGGCGCGGCCATCGCCGGCCAGATCTACTGATGGCCTGGATCTCTCATAGTGTCGTTATTGATCACCAAGCCGGTATTGTTCACGTACAGTGTCTCACTGCGGATGGTCACGGTCGTAATTGGGTGGACGCTGTTGTCGAGAAGCTACAAGGCGCGGAATCGTGGCGAGATCAGGGCCCCGGCCGGCCTGCAAAGGCTACCAAAGCCGCGCTGTCCCCAGAAAAATTGTGGGAGGATGTGCAGAAACAGGGCCACGGCCGAATACGCATTACAGTGCCTGACGGATGTCAGTACGAAGAAGACGTGCGCCGCTGCCAGTACGCCATCGCAGAGGGTCACTCGTACGAGCTGTGCCTGACGGCGCAGACGACCATGACCCGACCCACACCCGGCTCCGACGAACGCAGCAAGGAGCGCTCTCCATGGAGTATCTTCAAGGCGCTACGCAGCCGACAGCCGGCCCCCTTTGGCTCCTTTATCCAGCTCGGCGGCGCGACCATTGTCAGCTGCTCCCCGGAGCGCTTTCTCTCCACCGACCGTGACGGCCTGTGCTCCATGCGGCCGATGAAGGGCACAGTGCGAAAATCCGGCCCGTCAGGCGGAGGTGGCGCGGCCACGCTCGCCGAGGCGCGTGCGATCCTGCGCGTGCCCAAGGAAGAGGCCGAGAATCTCATGATTGTGGATCTCGTGCGGCACGACCTGTACGGCGTGTGCGGGCCACAGAACGTGACGGTGCCGGACCTGCTCAAGGTCGAGGAGTACGCTACGGTGTTCCAGATGGTCACGGTGGTCAACGGGCAGCTGCGGAGAGCGGGGACGGAAGAGGAAGTGAACGGCATCGACGTGCTGGCGGCGACGCTGCCGCCGGGGAGCATGACGGGCGCACCCAAGAAGAGGAGCTGCGAGCTGCTGCGCGTGATGGAGCGCGAGGAGCGGAGCGTGTACTCGGGCGTGATCGGGTACTTCGACGTCGAGGGCCGAGGAGACTGGAGCGTGACGATACGGACAATGTTTCGCTGGGACGACGAGGTGGCGGATGACGACGACGGGAGGAGAGAGGTGTGGAGGATAGGAGCGGGTGGCGCGGTGACGATATTGAGCACGCCGGAGGGAGAGAGGGAGGAGATGTTCACGAAGCTGTCTGGGCCGCTGGGTACGTTCAGAGATGCAGCGTAGCTCGAGTCTCGGAAGCGGAGTTTCTGCGGCGTCTTGCTCGGATAGAGGTGCCTGGATAGATGCAGCATATAAAATGTACAATAGTTGCAGAGTGCTTTCGGCATATTACATACACTAGACGGGAGGGGTTGTTTAACCATCACACTGCCCATGTATAGAAATTTCAACATTAATTTCTTTGCCAGGCGCTTCATGCATCATGTGTAAGAGGAACGGATGACTTTGACTTTGGCTTGCCCAACGAGAGTCCATTCTCGGCATACCAATAACCAACACAAATCAGCTAAATTAAAAAATTACCATCCCATCACTTCCCAGACGACCCACGCACGCATTGCCCCCCTTCTTCCCATCAAAAGTCCTGCTCCTCCTGGAAAAACAGGCCAAAGCTGATGATGGTGCCGTAAATCAGCAGTCCGCCCGCAATCGACATGATCATGGCCTCTGTGCGGATTATGTCCGCGTGCGCGAGCACAACCGGGAGAGCTTTTGCACACACATACACCATTAGCAAAACGTCACACACTTTTGGGCACATGCGTATATGAATTTCAGCAAAAACGTACCCATCCCCATGACGACGAAGAAGCCGGTGAAGAAGCGGCCGACGTCGAGCACCGCGGCGCCCGCGCCGCCGCCGCCGCCGCTGTCGTTGAAGTCGTCCGGGTGCCCGCCGCAGCGGGCGCCGATCCAGTTGGGCACGGGGGCGACGACGTAGGTCGCGACGACGAGGAGCGGGAAGTACGAGTGGAAGAGGGCGCACGAGAGGATGACGAGGAGGAAGCCGAGGGCGAGGACGAAGGAGAGGGCGATGATGGTCTTGAGCCCGGCGGTCGGCATGGCGGGCGGGCGGGCTCTGTATGAAACTCGGTTTTCGTTTTTTTATTCTCTTCGAGAGTGGCTGGGCCGGCTTTAATGCCGGGATGGTAAAATGAATGTCGAAGAGTAACAAGAGGCGGTCGCGAAAGTTATGTCCCCTTGTCGTTGCCTTGAGGGTCGCGCACGGAGGAGGTGTTTCTTGAGGCGTTGACGATGGCGTTGACGTTTACAGTTACGCTCGTGATGGATTGGGCTGCTTGGGCAGATGGGGAAGGCGGTGAGTGAGCTTCCGCTGCTGCTAGCGGCAGAACCGGCAGGCAAAGTGTAAGGCTTATACCGTCAACCGGATGCCCGAAGTCACTTTTTTTGTTTTCTATTTTACTTATAATCAATACTCCTCCTCATAACGAGCGAGCGTTTGACTACTGTTTTTGGGTCTTGGGTTGCTTTCTTCGAAAGCGGCATCACTTGCTGCTCGCTCTGTGGCTAGGCATGTGGCACAGGCGGCGCAGGTCGTCGAAAGCGGTGAGAACAAGCTGCCCACCACCAGCCTACCTAATTTCAGCACGCATGGGTAGGGCCTATCACAGCCCGGCAAAAAAAACTCCAAGTCTGTCCCCGAAAAAAAAAAATATGCTTCGCTTCTGCTCCAGCATCTCGTTGACCCTTCTATTCTTCCATACTGTTTGAGCCGCAGAATTTTGAAAAGCGTCGCCACTTCTCTCTTCGTCCTTTTTCCAGCATTGTCCATTTACTGTTCAGATACTACAAATTTGCACATAGTCAATCGCCTAGCATGGCGTCCGACGAGATTGTCTGGCAAATCATCAACCAGCAGTTCTGTGCCTTCAAGCTAAAGTAAGGCATTGCTGTGCCCTCGCCATCAGACATGGACTAACAGGAGTAGAACTGAAAAGGAACAAAACTTCTGCCGCAACGAATACAATGTCACAGGTCTCTGCAACCGCCAGTCGTGCCCGCTGGCCAACTCGCGATACGCCACGGTCCGCCAGCACCCGACCAAGCAGACCCTCTACCTGTACATGAAGACGGTAGAGCGCGCGCACCTGCCATCCAAGATGTGGGAGCGTATCAAGCTCTCCAACAACTACAGCAAGGCCCTCGAGCAGATTGACGAGCGCCTCATTTACTGGCCCAAATTTCTCATCCACAAGTGCAAGCAGCGCCTGACGCGCCTGACGCAGGTGCAGATCCGCATGCGTCGCATCGCCGCCGAGGAGGAGCGTCTCGGCGAGAAGCTCGTGCCCAAGCTGGCGCCCAAGATCAGACATAGGGAGCGCGCCCGTGAGCGCAAGGCCGAGGCGGCAGCCAAGCTCGAGCGCACGATTGAGCGCGAGCTGCTCGACCGCCTGCGGCAGGGTGCGTACGGCGAGCAGCCGCTCAATGTCAGCGAGGACATCTGGAAAAAGGTGCTCAACGCCATGGAGCGCGAGGGCCAGGGCGTGCGTGACGAGGACATGGATGAGGGCATCGATTCAGAGGAAGAGGAAGAAGAGGAAGAGGAAGATGGTGAAAAGGTTATCGAATACGTGTCAGACCTGGGTGAGAGTGAGGAGGAGCTCGCCGACTTGCAGGACTGGCTGGACAGCGAGGAGGAAGAGGAGGAGGGTGAGGAGGATGAGAGCGAGGACGAAAAGGAAAAAGCGAGCAACAAGCGGAAGCGTGGCCGCGCTCTCGAGGCCAAGGCGAAGCGTCTTCGCCAGGAGGAGAAGGAGAAGCTCACTCTCACCAACGAACTCGAATGGTAAAGCTTTTTTCCTGGGCCAAGATGGTCTTCACAGCATGACTGGGGCCTATGCTCACCTGCGGAATATCCTCCGATAGCAAGGCACGGGAAGGACTTACTTGTTAGTAGGTTTGAGGAAAAAAAAAAGGACTGTCGGAAAAGACTATTATTTCATAGCGTAATGGCGTTTTTGTACAGATGCAGTCGACGCCTATATTTCTATATATATTCTGATAATATGAGACATAGCAACCCGGTATCAAGCCTGAAGGGGCCGTGACTGTAATTCTGATTGTCGCTTGGTACCAAAATAGTATTGAGCGTCATGTCGCGCCAACAAAGGAGGGAGGCCATGTCACGGCAAGGGCCGGCTTCCCTTCCCCACCACAGGCCAGCGAGCACTTCTTCTCCCCCCCACCGAGCTTTCCCAATCACCAACCTTTGTTTCCGACGCAAAAGGGCATGTAATCCATCATTTGCATCTTTGCCAACTTGTCTCGTCCACACATCTTCCCATTCATCAACCTCACCGTTCCTACCGAGGAGATCACTACATCCGATACCAGAGGAGCAACAACCACAGCAAAACAAGACAAGCTCGGGCATGGCCCCTCTACCTCGCGACATCTAAAAAAAAGGCCCGACCAATCATCTTCACCTCTCTCCCTCTCTTGCCGACCTCTTCTATACCCCCCCTTACAAACCTCTTCGCATCTCACCCTCCCCGCCATGACATCCTGGTACTCCAGTATCGTCACCAAGACGTCCTCGCAAATCTCCTCTCTCCGCTCCACCCTCCTCGCCGGCGACGCCGACGGCGACACCCCCGACGACACGCACGTCTGCCGCGTCCTGCGCAACCACTACGCCGACAAGGGCCGCCCCCTGCCTCCCTGGCTCCCCGCCGACCCCCGCGCCGCCGCCCCGACCGCGACGCTCTACGCGCAGCCGTCCGGCTCGCGCTACGGCAACCTCCCCCCGCCACCCTCGTCCGCGCCCGCCGGTCTCAGCAGCCTATGGGACAACCGGCCGGCGAGTAGCAGCGGCGGCGGCGGCGGCAGCCTGCGCGCCGCCAGGGGTAGCAGCGGCGTGTACCAGCAGGGCAGGGAGGACGTGGCCGCCAGGCCGCTGCCGAGCCAGCGCTCGGGGAGCTATCAGAGCGTGGGAAGCCATGGGGCGCCGGCGACGACGACGACGACTGCGGGTGGCGGGGCGGGCGCCGCGTCGGCCCAGGATAGGCTGAAGCAGAGGCTCTGGGGCGGAGGGTCGCGGTCGGCAAGTCCGGCGGGGGGAGGGAGGCAGGGCCCGTTTGCGCAGCCGCCGCCACAGCAGCAGCAGCAGCAGCAGAGGAGTGGGAGTCCGTATGGTGGTGGGCGTGGAGGCGGTGATGGATACGCGAGGGGAGGGCCGCCGCAACGGCAAGGTCCGCCGGGCGGTCCTAGGGGGTATCGGTGACTGGGACCTTGCACACTGTCCATTTCTTTCAAGCTGTTCATTTGAGGCGTTTTGCTGTGCTAAACATGCATTTGAGCTTGATTTTATGTTTCCTTTATGACGTGCCGAGTCAAGGGCCATGTAGGCGAGCTACCCTAGACATACTTTTATATAAAAGCTTTGCAGAGCCAAATGCTAATAAATGTCTCCTTGGAAGCAGTTGTGAAAATTCTAGCCGCAGATTCGAGAATAAACATTATGACCTGCAGCGAACAAAGTCACTTTGTTGCTAAAATTAATCATTATGCGTAAAACCATCGTATGCTAACACTTCGTATCTGCCCAGCGCCACAACGCCAGCCAGAAAAGGGGGGGGGGGACAATCTCATAAACAAGCTTTACGGCCAAAAAAAAAGCTACTTTCCGGGCATCCCGTCACCCTTTGCCGCCACCGTGTCGCGCGGTAAGACTTGAACTTTGCGGTTTAGTAGCTTGCGAAGCTCCGGCGTGATGGCCTGGCTGATCGCCGCCGTGTCGCTTCCCTTGTTTCCCGTCGTTGCCGGCTCCGATGTCTCGCCAGACTGACCCGCGGAACCTCCCGGCCCGGAGGCTGCACTGTTAGGTGCAGACCCGGGCCGCGGCTTAGGAAAGTTGTCCTTCTTGTCGATGGCCTCCACGGCGCGCTGGAACCGGCGAAACAGGGACTCGGCGCGGATGAGGGCGGGTTCCAGCTCGGTGGTGCCAGAGAGCTCGTTGACTGATATGGCGGTTAGTAAAGGCGGGGCTCATGCAAGAAGAAGGAGGTGGTTGGGACGCACTGTATTTGAGGACCTCGTCAAAGGCCTGTAGATGCTCCATGATCACATCGCGGTGCTTCTCCAATATGGCCAACGCCACAAAGATGTGAAACTCGACACTCAGAAAGTCCGTCCACAGGCGTTCCCACAGGCTCAGGATGTCGGCCCACGGGAACTCGCGCTTGTACCATACGAGTAGCATGCGGAAGAAGAAGAAGAAGTTGGTGCTGTCCGCCTTTTGTAGGTGGTTCCATAGCTTGGGATCCATAAAGTTGACGAGCTGGTCGAGGGCGAGGAGCTGGGCGCGCATGCCGGACTGGTCGCGCAAGAAGTTGCGCTCCATGCGGCCCATGAACTCTTTAAAGGCCCAGAAGGCTATCGCGTCGTCCTGGATCACGGCGTAGATGGGCGCGAGCAGGTCGGACATGCCCTGTACGTAGCCGAGATCCTTATTGTACTCGTTGTACGTGAGGAGCATCTCCTTGAGCTGTTCCAGGTGGACGTTTGTGCCGACGTCGGCAAAGGGGGAGTTGGGGTCTGGGTGAGGCGTGTCCTCGCCGAAGAAAATTGGAACATGGCGATCCGTGCGATGCACGTCCTTTTCTATCAAAAATGTCAGCTCTGGTCAGAGGAAACAGAAGCCCAGTGTTGCCTTACCGATGCGACCCCTCTGCTCTCGCCACCACTCGCCCGTTTCGTCTTCGCCACCGTGGCCATCTAGTCTCTCCCACCATGCTTGCTTGAGTTTGTAGTAAGCATCACGTAGAGATGCGACCTGGGCTTTCCTCTCGTCGGAGGTGCTACGCCAGTCGTATACCCCCAAGAGAAACAGCCACGCCTCCTTGCGGACGCCGTCGTCGGGGTCCAGACCACCGTGAAAGATGCGTTCCTTGACCTCGTCGACCGTCTTGTTTAGGCGCCCGTTTCCATCGTCAAAGAATGTTTTCCATTCTTTCATGGTGATTGGTTTACGTCGATCCTCGAGCGACAACGTGCTGCTCGCGTCGAGAAGTTCAAACTCTCCAACGTCGGTGTCCTCGAGTTCCATGACATCCTTGACCGTGAACATTTTCCGCTTCCTATCGCGTTCGCTCTGGTCAGCGATGCTCATGGCCCAGCGAGCCAGGTATATTCTCGCGCTGTCGTATTCGTCCTGCAGGCTCTGCACGTCCGCGTTCTTGAGCAGCTTCTTGACCTGAGGCGGCATGTTTGAGTTCTCAGCCAAGTCTTGAGCTGCTCGGCGCGTGAAGGTGGTGACCTGGCTGAACTTTTCCATGATATTCCAGCCCGTTTCCTTGACAAACTTGACAAAGGGATCCATCTCGGCATCACGGGAGGCAACGCCTTTGCCCTTGGCATTTGCAGCCGGGGCCGAGCCGAACGCGGTCAAGTCTTCCTTGGTCGGTTCGATGAGGTAGATGTTGGGTTCGGCGGCGGATTTCTCAATTTTGACATAGTGCCTGAGCCAGCGAAGAACCTCGTCCGCGCCCCAAAACATCTTGCCGGCCTCGCTGAATGGATCAAAGGTGTCCTTAGTAAGCTTCTTCTTTTGTAGGATCGTGCTCTGGCATTCGTTGTCGTGGAAGAAGAGTGCCGGAAAGCTGTCGCCCGATTTGGTATTGATGATGATGGAGCCGTGCCACCAGCCCATGCTGGGAGGCCGCACGGTAAGGGAATAGATGGCATTCACGGGGACGGCAAAGGCGTATGCGCCGACGGAGCCGCTGTGAGATGTGACGGTCGGTGGTGGCGGGACGAGGTAGGACTGTCGCGGAGGCGAGTCGCCGTCGCATAGGTCGACCTTGACGTATATGTTGGCGGAGTCGCCGAGAGAGGACTCGGGTATCCAGGCAAGCAGGAGGTCGGCGGCGGACGGGTTCGGTGCATCACTGCTGGAGGACCCCGCGGCCACCCCGCGGGCGCCGACCGCAGGTTTTTGCTGCAGGAGGGATATGTAGCCCGGGATATTGTCTTTGGACGATGGCGAGGGGTGCACATAGACCTGGAATGGCTGTTAGTATTGTGGTAAAAGATCGAGACGCGGGGCAGAGTCGTGGCGCCGTTTGCAGCAGCCATGCATCGGACTGTCATGGGAATGATCGCACCTTGCTTTTAGAAAAAAGTAACTTGACGCCCTTGCCGGTCTCTGTATGCGCAAGGGTGCTGTATTCTCCGTGAACATCGCCGTCGCCGGTGACTGCGTAGAAGCTGTCTGAGGGCGAGTCTGGTCGATGCGACGACGGCTGCGTGGAGCCGCCACCCAAAAGTGACGCCATGAAGCTTGGGAAGTTGAGTGGCGGGCCGCTGCTGGCGGGTGGTGACGCTGTTGAACTGGAGAGCGGGATAAACCAGGGGCTAGTCTCACGCCATGGGCCGACCTTTGAAGAGAGAGAGCTGCGAGGAAGAAGATGCAGAGACTTTAGATGGCCAGGATGAGTTGACTGGCGTACGATGATAGAAGATGATGATGGTGACGTCTCGCCACCTGATGCCGGGCGGGCCAAAATGTTGGAGGGGCAATATCATGTACTGGCTACTGCCAGAAGCGCGCTGGATAAGTGCTGTGAATGGGTACTCAGTACATACACTCAGCCCTGCGAGCGTCGTCAGACAAGTACGTACATTGTGCTTCCAAAGACACGTCGAAGACGACGCCGACGATCCATCGTCCGACCTAGGTTTCATTCTTTCCTGTTTTTCTTCTGTGTAGGACTGATTTTTTTTTCCCTCTGTCATACTTTTTCTCTCTACGCTGCTTCTGCTGTCTGGATTGAGGTTTGGCCCACCTCGCATTCGTGTAATTGGGGCTTCTCCAAGTCGAGGCCAAGTTCAAAGGTTTTGAGGAATTCTAGCACTGCTTGGCTGCTTCGTGAGTAGCCCGAGAAGGTCTAACAAAGGCAGCAGTTACTGAGACCAATACAAGAGCCAATGTTTGGGGGTCAGTGGCCGCCCAAACGTCGGGACGCTTTGTTGAGAATGGTGCTAGATGAGATCTACCGCAGCAGAATTCTAAACTGCTTAATGTTAATCTTTGCACATCTTTTTTCGCTACAAGGGTCAATATGCGTAGTACTTGTGGCTTCAAAGCTCTCAATGAACGCCATATTAACACTCTGCTTACCCATAAGATAGGAGCATCACACGCTTCGGAACTCTGTCGTCGCTCCATTTATTGTTAACGCTGAAATTATGTCTGGATACTCTGTAGCAGAGATCGAATTAAGACGTCAGTTTTCCATAGACTTGTGAGTGCTGAGCATTGTGAAGCTCCAGATAAAATGAATGGGCTTCGCCCTCTGTGTGACACTTAGTCAGTAGTATGCCTATTTTGCAGCGGGCGACACAAGTTGCGTGTTGTCTTTTTGTATTGTAAAATGCTTCAGGTTGACAATGATAGTATCTCAGCTACCTGTACAGCGCCAGTCATGCTGAACCCTTATCATCTAGCATTCGATGTCGGCATCACCCCGGACTGCCCATAGTCATGACGTCCCTTCGACATCGTCGCTACGACAAGCTCATGACGGAGTAGAGGGCCATGGATGGCACTTTTAGTACATAATCACATGCATTAAATTATTTAGCAAGCCGACGAAAGAGGACATAGTGTGTTGATTCTCCGTGAATCCATGACCATATCAATGATCTTTTGGCTAGTGTGGGCTAGGCGAGCTCGCGGTTGATGTGTCAAGCAACTGTGAAGCGAGATTTATAATCTCTATCTATCTGTTTCTCTCGTGCTCACAATACATGACGCGCCAATAAACGGTGATTTTTCAGTCGCTATATCCTGCTACTCTCTTCTGTATCTGATCTACCTAATAGCCATCCGCTACGAAAAACCTCGTGATTAGGAGTCGGCTGACTCGTAAGACGGACAATTGCCATTAAGAACCGTACACCTTGTAGCCATGTTGTGAGGAGAGCATGGCCCTCGCGTGCCTTCTGCAACGCCCGAACAGAGATCAAGTCGCGGCAGCCCCTCAGCTTGTGTAAGGAGGCATTCTGCGTATAGCTTGAGAGGCTGGGCCCATGTGCACATTCTGTCTTTTTTTTTTGCTGCCGATTAGACCTTACTTATTCGTTCTTTCAGTCTTGCTAGCGTTTGGGTAAAGCTAGGGAGAATGTTTCGATGCGCTCTGTAGTTGTAAGAATCAGGCATCTTGGACGGTTGAGAGAGGGTGAGGCGGATATTTATCACTTAGACATACTAATAAAGAGATTCCGCGTCTAACATATCTTGTTTCTTCTTCTTGCTTTATTTGATGAGCTGGGATGCTGTCTTGCCATTGTTACGGCTGATCGGCGTTGGTGAAAGAACGTCGTGCCGGCGGCCTGCCTACCGGATGAGGCTGGGCGTAATTTAATGGAATTATTTGAGTTCTGAACGTCAAATAAAGCTCATAGTTCATGATGAATAAATTTTCCTTATTATCTTGGAGATTGGCGCTTGGCTAAGAGCATTGATTGCTTGTGCCTCTCTCATTCTCGCTGAATACTGCGGCTACTGGACCACACTCGCTGCTGAGAACTCGGCAAACTACTACGAATACGCTTGCCTCATTGCTTTTGAATATGAATTCGAGATGTCTTATATTTATGAACATCTAGTTAACTACCTTTGAAATGATATCGAGGATTCAAATGGACAATGGAATGTATCCTTCGTTTTCTTTGTTGCACTTGCATGAGCCACCAGTCTTCACTATGTTTGCAGTCACGATTTGCTTTTAGTCGCTTGTCCGATGATATGTGGTAATAAAGAACTTCGATCTGAGTAGGGAGGCCCACACGCGTGCACAAAGAGCCCGTTGTCTTAACCAAAGGTCAATCATACGCAGTATACTTTTTATACTGCATCACGATTCACAGATTCATCTTTGAACCAACATCCTATGACCATCGTCTCAGAAAGAATTCAAGCATTGAAAAGACGCTGAAAAAATTATGCATGCCGCAGCAGATGAGGCCCCTGCTGCAGTGAACCAGTTCGTCCCGAACAATGTAGATATGCTTGGGCCTCACAAGAGTGTTTTCGACCAGCCTGAAATCTACCGCCGAGATGCCGCATAAAGAGTCCCCACGTGCCTTTCACTCGCATCAAGCTGTGACAGAGTAGGCTCGACGGTCTTCAACCTACGAAAAGACCTCGTGTCCGTCGCACCATCTTTGTCGCCGATGCCTGCGTAGAAGCTGTTCGATAGTGAGTCTGGTCGGTGCGACGAAGGCTGCGTGGGAGATGCTACCCAATGGTGACGCTATGAAGCTCGACGCATTGTCATGTACAAGCTATTGTTATGTACAAGCTACCAGCGGAACCGTGCTCAGGTAGCCGCTGTGACTTGAACCTGATATGGACACTGCAGCCATGCTAACATGGTCAGACGCAGGTCCTAACCTGGATGTATTAGCTTGGAAACAAATACCCATAAACACCAGACCAATCCTTCCTTCTCTCTTATCAATGCATCTACCAAACCACGTTCGGGATGAGATTCCGAGTTTTGTTAAAAACGATGGCGTGGTGAGCACACGATACTCGACGTACTCCTCGCCGTCCAGAGTAGTAATTGTGCATTGCGACACGAACTTTCCCGTAAAAGACCCAATGGACTTGACGCCGTCGTCAATCCGGGCATTGTCTAGGCCGGCCCGCAGCCGCAACAACTCCTGCCGCGCCTAGACCACGATGCAAATGTTCAATATGTGCTCAGTCTAACAACTTTACTATTAAAGTAATAATCCTTAATTGCTTTCTTACTAAGTTTCTTATAGATAAGTACTTAAGGATAAGTCGCGGTATATGCTTAAAGTTAAATTAAAAGGGCTAGCTATATACGTTAGCACTTATTAGGAAAGATAGACGTATTATATACCTAGTAATAGTAGAGGATAAGGAAAATATTATTAATATCTATAATAGGCTTTTTATTAATAGATATATTAAGTTTATACTTAATTATTAGATAACTATTAATATACTAGATTATAAAATATAAGTAGGCTATTAACTAGTAGAAACTAAAGCGTAAATAGTAATCTTATATTATTAATCTCCTTATTTACTTAATAACTAAATTTAATAGTAGTAGATTTTTAGTAAACCTAGAACTAGATTCTCTTATATATATAAACTATACTTCTTTTACGTATTCTTTAATATAAGTCTAGCATCTATTCTAAGAAGGTTATAATATCTTCTTTTATAGATTACTATATATAATTATATAGATTAGTATATAAATAAATATAATGCCTATAAACATATAAGTAAAGCGTCTTTCCTAATATAAATATTTTCTTATTACCTTATCTATTTATTCTTAACGCTATATATATTAACTTTTATTATTTCTATATGTCTTTTTTTAACTGCTCTATAAGTAGTAAGCCGCTAGCGCTTTAAACAGTAGTACTCTAGGGAGTGCTAAATATAGGGGAGCAGCTTCTTAGCCGCTATATCTAGGTTTTAACGATTTAAAGTTTATTATAACGGCCTAATAAAGATTAGTTTATACTAGCAACTTATATATGCTTATATTAAAACTAAATTGCATACGCTAATGTCTTATTAAAATAAACAGGGCGTCTAAGTAGATCGCCGTGCTAATGTAGGTTAGGCGGCGCGTTAGCGCTTTATAAATTAACGTCTAAAAGCAGCGATATAACTTCTAATAATTAAGGTCATGGCTTCTAGAACTAGAAGCACATTTACGACGAACCTACACTTTTGTTGTAAGACTAAAACCCGCTAGATAGAATATAAAGAGTAGAACCTAGAAGACGATGATTTTAAGACGATTTATTATAGAGATATAAAGCTAATTCTCTTAAAGAATTTACTTAGTGGTAAGGATCTACTAGCTATAGAAGTGACGCTTAGATATACTAAAGGCTAGGATAAAAGAGAAAATCTATAAGTCTAAGTAGAAAAACTTTACTAAAAGCGTCTAATAGCGATTTAGGAAAACTTTTATCTTCTATAAGGTTGATTCTTTACTCTTTAACGTAATTCTTTCTTTCCTTACTCTAGCGCTTCTAGACATAGCTTTTAAAGCAGAAATTTAAGCTATAGAAGATTTCTATAGAATTAGAGTCTAGGCGCCGCGACACTTACTAGAATTTAACTAGAGAGACGAAATTAAAGAAGTCCTAATATTTAGGCAAGCTATAGCATCTAAGGACAGAACAATCTAAACGTTAGAGACTAAGGCGCTATAATACTATATATACCTATATTATCTATAGAGGCTAGGCTTTACTATAGGACTTATATAGATACTTAACCCTTACTATATCCGCTAAGGCTCTAGCGAGGTAGTTAAAGGTGAGCATAGCTATTCTTTATGCTATAAGTAGTACCTATTATATTAATATAAAATAGCTATCGCTATATAAGCGTAGCTTTAGTAGGTTATATACTATATTAACATAGTAACCTATTAAGCTTATATTAACTAGTGCGTATAGTATAATATAGTAGCGGTGTTCCTTAGCTAGCCGTTAAAGAAAGCCTTACTAAAAGCAGTAGGTTATATAAGCCGCTTAGTTAACCCTTATGTACTAACGAGCGTAAGTCTAATATAGTTAGAAAAGGTCGAGATAGATCTAGCCCTTATTTAGCTTATTAAGCTATAAGACACGCTTAGTTTAGAGGTGCGCTATAAGTTAGAGAGTATTAAAGACGCTAAATTAGTAGGAACTAAGCTATACTAAATATACTATAATATAGAAAATAAAGTACGTTCGACTAGAACATACCTATATAAATATGCTAAAACTATAATATAGGATAAGTTCTTTAGTATAATCTATACTACTAAGATTAACATATAGTTATAGGTAGATGCTTACTTATTTCTAGACTTAGCAGCTAAAGACTAGAAGCTATAGCGTAACTATAGCCTAACTAAGCACTAACTTCTTATAGAGCTAATTTATATAGACACTAGTAAGCTAGACGGCCCTATAAAGGAGAGGCACTAGTTATACACTATATATACTATAGTGACACTAGGTAGACATAAAGAACCGTAGATAGTTAAATTAATATTAAAGCACATTAATTACGTCTAGTAGGACGCTTTAAAGAAATATAAGAAGAATTAGTGCTTTATATGCTTCTAGAATAAAAACCTACCTATGAGCTAGAGATTCTATAGATTCTGCTTAGTATATCGTGCGAGGGACTACCTTCTTTCTTAACATCTTAAGGGTATATGCTAACACGCCGTATAGTGCCTAGATCCGCGATATAGGGACAAAAAAGCAGCGTTTAATAAACTATAATCTTTCTAAGAGCACTTAACTTATAACCATCACTATAACATTTTAAAAAGGTATAAAGTTAATTACTATCTAATATTAGATAGCATCGCGGGGCTCCCTATGCTTATAGCGACCGCCGCCTAATCACCTAGCACTAGTATTAATAGTTCGGTTTAAAGTCCGATTAATGCCATTTTATACCCTTTCCGCTTCCTAAAAAAAGCTATTATCGATACCTTATAGTAGTGTTGTATTTAACTCTAATTACTTAATTATGGTTCACGCTATTTCTTATTATCTTATTATCCTTGTATTAACTATCTTGCAGCTGTCCTTCTCCCTACTAGGAATTAATATTAAGGATAAAAGTAAGACTTTAGCTTTTATACCGTAAGGCGACGTTAAAACGAAGTCTATAAGTCGCTAGTGTGCGTTCTAAGACAATGATCACGGTCGAGTTTATATTTCTTAAATGTAGTGTGTAAAAGTCTCATGTCGGGAAAAGCTTAGTGATGACACTTGAACGAGATGCGTATAAGCACGTGGCATAGAAGCCGCAGAGAAAGAAAATGTGGCTTCCGAGCGCGTGTAAAGAATAAGGTGTTTAGTAAGAGGATGTTTTAGACTACGTGAATTCTTCTCATAAACGCATTTATCCCCTAAAGTTTCTCCTTCTTAGGTACTTCTGCTTAATAGGCCTTATAGCCCTATAATTTCCCCTTTATGATGTCTATCTGTTAAAAGACACATGTGTTCCGCACCACCCACGAATAATCCCTATTCGCGAATATGCTGCCCTATTCGCGAATGGGATATTCTACTTATAAATACCCACATTCGCCGGTTAGGCAACCTATTCGCGAACAGGGTTATCCACACTGTACTAGTCACGAACGAAAGAGCGGTGTATCTAGCTGCCTATAAAGAACTGCTCCCTACATCTTCACGCTCGAAATTTAACATGGCTACTAGTGCTATAATTGCTTTAATCAATCCATTTCCTAATGATATACGCATTGCATTTTAGTCGTTCATCTAAGGCCCTAGCTATGTCAATAGGGAGCGAATTAACTACGCTAAATAGCGTTAATTGCATATATTCCTAGACGAGCCCGACTTAAAGCCGCGCGACTAGGCGGAGTCGCGGCTTAAACACCGTGCATATGCCGAATTCGAACTAATTAATAAGAAGCTTTATCGAAAAGCCGATTCTAGGTTCCTAAATCCACGATACGTTGTGCTAGGATCGGAAACATTTGATATTATTGCTAACGAACACCTACAGCTTCTTTATGCTGGCCAGATAAAAACATAGGCTGCGGTTTAGCAAAAGTACTATAGAATCAAGCGCTAGGATATTAAGTTTATACTTAAACGGTGTAAAAATTATGCTTTAAATAGGCCAGCTGCAACAAAAGCTCCTTTAGTTGCCATTATTACTGGCCGGGCTTGGGAATAAGTCTAGATTAATCTAATTGATATGCGATATAAACCCTCTAGACAATTTAAGTGGATTCTACATATTAAAGATCACTTTTCAAAATATACACAATTATATCCCTTAAAGAGCAAGCATACACAGCTAATCGTAGATGCATTCGCTTAATTTATTATGGCATTTTTACCACCTAAGATTATATAGGTAGATAATAGTAAGGAATTTAAAGGAGCTCTATTAATTCTACTACGTAAGTATAGAATTTAAATTATCAACGGCGCTCCTAGGTCTCTATAAACACAGGGCCTAGTTGAACAAGCTAATAGAGTGGTGGAAGCAAAGTTAAGAGCTTAGAAAATAGATAATAGGTCGACTAAATAGGCCGATGGAATACTTAAAGTCACTTTAGCTATGAATACCTAAATTCACTTAACGATTAGATGTGCGCTAGCAGAATTACTCTTTTAAGAGCGCACATTATATACCGACTAGTTAAATAGCTATGCACGTAGAGACTTAAGTATTAGAGTTATAAACGAGGACCTAGCCTAAGGCCTAATCTATACACTAAGCCTAAGTCAACTATCATTAAATAGTGGCTATTTAAGAATCGACATCGGAATTTACACGGACAACTCCTAAATTATAATGCATATTAGCCCTAAGGCTAGTCACATAGACCTGAACCTACGAATTACTTAACCAGCTTAAATCCTAGCATCTAACGAATAGGTCGACCCTAATACTAGTAGACAGAAGCGTATATCTATACACGACTCTATAAACAAGTCAGCAATCTAGACAGTCAGTGAGCAAGAGACTAAATAAGAGATTGAATCTACGAGAGGATAAGACTTCGAGCAAGAGATTGAGCAGGGGACGAGGTCCGCAAGCAAGTTAGTTGGCGAGGCAGGAAGTGACTAGAATATTAAGCAAGATATCGAGCGGACAATTGTGGTTTAATTGAAAGATCCTATAATTGAAAAAGCTTAGAGATCTACGGAGAAGGCTAGAGCTTAAATGGTACGAAAGTACTCAAAGCGAAACGACATCTAGCACTTTAAGGCAGGGGACATCGTCTCTTTGAAGATCCCGAGAGAGGATAGGACTTCAACTGACAACAGACGCTTATTTAGACGCATACTAGGAGAACCTCATCCTCGTTGGTATCGGGTTCTGACCCATTCGGGCATTATCTAACGCCTAGTCCCTACCAAGGGACTGGGAGCTGTTGATGAAGCCCTCTGGTTAGATATTGTTATTCCTGATTCTATAAAAGAAGTCACGTTTAGCCTAGCAGCTAAAGAAGGTTCTACTAGTGTACGGGTTGGAATTTCATGTTAATGCAAAGGGTCGTGTAATACGAAGAGGTGTAGGTGCTTTAAGGAAGATAAACAGTGTAGTATTCACTGCCACAGAGATGATCATGACTGTGGAAATCTATCTAGCTTGGTAATTCGGACGGAAATGGCGTTAGTTGATAGGCCACGGAGGAAGCGGGCAAGGGCAGATACGATTGGAAATACTGTTTCGTAGCTAGCTAGTTTAAATAATTATTCGCGACTCGAGCATCTAATTCGCGAATGGGTTGCCCAACCGGCGAATGTGGGTATTCGTGGGTGGTGCGGAACACATGCATTTTCGGGGCTCAGCTCGAACTGGTAACTATAAGAGTGTACTGCTTCTCTGCCGGTAACCTGTTCTGTCTAAACTATAATCACCAGCAACTAGATTTAACGTAGCCCTCCGTACTGGTGACCGACCGCGACACTTTATTGGTGCTCGTTAGGCGCTGGTAACTCAGACGGGCAATTTGCCAGCGGCTAACTGGCACCTGTAACCTACACAGGGCTGTTGCCAGCGCCTACAATTTGCGCCTGGCGAAGCGCCAGTAACTTGTCGTAGCAAGTTGCCAGGATAAGATTTCAGACTTTATGCCACGCGCCCACCACCATGGTGAGTACATGGTTCCAGCTTCGGGGGTATACGAATCATTCAAATTGCATTTTTCTATGCAGAAAGGTAATATCTATGAAGTTTCCCCGTCTGTCGTCTCCCTGGCACTTTCCTGTCGATCGAGGACTTGCCGGGCATTAGTTTTATCATGGTGAGCCACCAATTGGCCACGTATACATGGTCAATTGAGAACCGATAATCATCATATCAGAAACATCCTTTCTTACAAATTCCGTCGCTTTTTCAAGTCGAGCCTTGCCCCTTTGGAAGTGAGCAATGGTTGGCTGATGGAAGTTGACGATGCTTCTAAGTCGTCACGCGAGCTAAATTTCTCAAAAACCATAGTCAAGGCAAGAATAAATTGAGTAAAGAGACTCGCATAATATTAAAGTCATCACAGTAGTTATAAAAGATGTAGAAACTAGGTTCTTTCTTCCCGGGCGGCATATATTGCTTCAGGCGACTTGAAT
>JAFEME010000168.1:0-53457 GCA_018831755.1 Niveomyces coronatus | reverse complement strand
AGTCTAGATCTCTACTAATTAATCTAAGTAATAGTTTTACTATTAGGAATAACTTCCTAATAGTACTTACTATATACTATAATAAACCGACTTATTAAGTATTAAGCCTGCTTATATTTACCTAACTCACTTCCTAAGAAACAGACCCTTCTATAACTTAGAATAAGCCACTATTATATGCTTCTACTTTATATAGTCTTATAATTAGGGCGTAAGGGTCTATAATGTCTATTCCCCTAATTATAACTCTAATAGGTTCTAGGTCCCCTTTTCTAGTTAATAGTGCACTAACTAGACAATATTCTAGTAGCTTAGGTCCTTATAGGAGTAGAATATAATTATAAGCATTAAATAAGTTAATTAATCTAATCTCTAGTGGTTAGGTTCTATATTCCTAATCTTTATTCTTAATATAGACTATATTTAATTCTTCCTCTAAGAAGTAATTTCTTTTTAGTTTAGAGAAGTATTCTTTACTATTAGTTATACTAATGTTTCTAGTTAGTAGTTTATCCTTATTAGTAGCTTAAAGTTTCTATCCTTTAGGTATAGGCTTTTATTATTTCTTAGGGCTTTAGCATTTATTTATAAAGTGCCCTGTTTTTCTATAGTTATAGCACTTTCCCTTTTCTTTATAAGTAGCGTCGAGTTCTATAGGTCCTAGGCGAGTTCTATAGGCCGTAGATCCTCTTCGTTGTCTACTAATATTAGGTTAGTTATATTTAAATCTATAAAACCTATTTTACTTTCTACTGCGTTTAAGTCGTCGAGCATAGTTCTAGTTGTCGATCTTAATAGCGTTTATAATAAATGTCTTAATAGTCTTAGGTCAATCCTACTTTAAGATTTTATCTTTTATATCTTTATATAGTCTATTATAGAATAATTCTATTTAGCTATTGTCTTCCTAGTTAAGCTTAGTCGCGATCTATTAGAATTCTTATGTATAGTGTTAAGCGGATCTAGTTTATTTAAGTGACTTAAGTTTTTAAGTTATAGTACGTAGCTTATCTAGGTCGCTAAAGACATTCCTAAGACGTTGCTTAAAATTTTTATAATCTTTAAAAATTCTCTCAGTCTTATCCTCTTAGAACTAGTGTTCGTTATCGAGGTAGTCTCTAAGGGTTAGCTCCTACTATTCTAATGCCTTGCCTATTAAAAGGTTTCTAATGTAAAGAATTTAATTCTTAGCTATATTAAGGCTATTATTAACCTTAAGGTAGGCTTTAGCTTAGGTTAAGAAGGTTTAAATATCGCCTTTAGTTCTATTATAGCCTTCCGGCTTTAGGAATTTAGGTCGGCCTTCCTTCCTTTCTTAGGTCTTAAGTTTTTCTAACTATATAGTAAGCCTATCTATATACTCTTATATATCCTTAACGGTTTAAGCAGGACTTATAATAGCTTAGGTTAGGTTAGTAGTAGTGCCGTTTATAGTAGATATTATAAAGGTTAGTGCTGCTTAAGGTTTTAAGTAACTTACTAAATAGGACTAATTAAAATATAATAGTGGCTTATTCTAAGTTATAGAAGGGTCTATTTCTTAGGAAGTAAGTTAGGCGAATATAAGTAGACTTAATACTTAGAGAGTCGGTTTATTATAGTATATAGTAAGTACTATTAGGAAGTTATTCCTAATAGTAAAACTACTACTTAGATTAATTAGTAGAGATATAGACTGCTTAGCTACTAGAATTACTATTCCTTATATACTTATCTAGCTCTCTACTATTCCTTAGATTATTTAGATTATTTATATTCTATAATGATTCTTTATCGCTAGATTATCTTAATGATCTAATGATCTATTATGTGTCTTCCTTCCTAGTGCTACTCTAGGACTATAGCTTTGTAGTGCGCCTACTATAGACTGGCCCTACATAGTGTCGTTTATAACACCTATTTAGCCTAATAAATTCTTAGTCGATCTATAGCTTATATAATATTACCTTTTTCTAAGTATTAAATACTTATAGTTTACTATTAAATTTTTCCTTAATAAGGAGAGGTTTCCTTTATATTTAGGCTAGTTTAGGGTTACTTACTATTATTTAGGAGGCGATTTAGTAATATAACTTATGTTCTTATGCTTAGGAGAGGTTAAGTTCTTATATTAGTCTTTATAATTAATTTTCTAGTTCTAAGGTAGAGCGTCTTTAATTAGTAGGAGGACTATACTCTATATTTATTTTTAACTAGTTCTAGAGATAGTAATTAATTATTATAGACTAGCCCTAGACGTATATAAATAGGCGTTATAATTATTATTAATTACTATAAAAAGAAAGAGGAAGGTAATAGGACTATATATTAGGGTGCTAAAGGCACTCCCTTATATTATATAACCTAGCCTAAGCTAGTCTAGCATAGACTAGCTTAGGTGAGCTCTAGAGCTAGTTAAAGACTAACTCTATTATACTAAACTATATTACTATACTACTATTATAATATAGCTATACTATAGATCTATTATAGGCCTAATAGTATCTTAAAAACTTTATTTATATTAACTTCTTTAAAAAATATAGATATAAAGTTAAGCCCTACTATTTCTTTTTATTAGCACTATATTACGCCTCGTATTAAAGTAAAGAAATATTTTCTAAATTAAAATAATATAGATATATATTAGCTTTAGCCTAAGTCTAATTTACTTTTAGATATAATTTCATTTTTATTCTTTTTTTCTAGGTGACTAGTTAAGTTAGACTTATTATATATCTAATCTATTAATGCTTTAATTAGCTTATTAAGCTTTTTATAATATCTATATAATTATTTTAAGCTTATTAAAGACTAATGCTAAAGGTAGATTAGCCTTGGTAACTAGTATATATTAAGGACTAGCCCTAAGCATATATAGTAGGTGTTATAAATGCTATTAAACATTATAATAAAAGATAGAAAAATGAAAAGGGTTAGAAGTCTAAAGTCTTTAGTATAAAGGTATAAATATATAACTTGCCTAAGCTAGTCTTGTTTAGGCTAGCTTATTCTTACTTTTTTATAGTATAGAGCTATATTTATAGGCTTAATTCTATTATATATTTACTCTTTTTATATAAAGTTATATAATATTATTAATATAATATAAAGTATTTATACTATACTATCTATACTATACTATTATATTATTATTAATAATATACTAATTAGGTTCTAGGCCTATTTAGAACTACTAAAAAGATATTAGGGGGAGGAAAAAACTAGAGGTCCTAAGGTAAAAACCTCCCCCTTAGTATTAAAGATAGTATATAAATAAAGTAGCACCTTAGTAGGGTTAGTATAAAAGCACTATATAACCTATAATAGGTCGTATATTACTAAAAAAAGAAAATAAAGTAAGGTAAATAAAAGGTAAAATATTAAAAAAGGTTAATATATAGAATAGTAGAAATAAAAAAAAAGATGAGGTCTTAGTAGGTATAAGGTAAGTATAGGTAAGGGTTAGTTTAAGGATAGTTTAGTATAGTATAAAATACTATATATATTATATTAATATTTTAAAAGGCTTATAAGTAATAAAAGGTAGATAAAAGTAAAGGCTAAAGGTATATCATAGTATATTTAGACCTAGGTTAGGCCTAACCTAGGCCTAGTATAGGTAGTTTAAAAAGGTAGAGGTCTTAAAAACCTTAAAAGAAGCCTTATATTTATAGACTAATTATAGGAATAAAAACACACTCTAGCCTTTTTTAATTTCTTTCTTCTTTATTATCAGTAGTAGTAGTAATAATACTAGATAAGTTATCCCTCTTAGTTTCTTTTTAAACCCTTTTTATCTTTCTAAAGGCTCCTTAAGGCTTTATCTAGTCCTATAAGAGGTTAAGTAAGGGTTTTAAAGGTACGCTTTTCTTTAGGATCTATTTAGAGTTAGGCTAGGGCTATACTAACCTTAGAAGACTAGATAGATTTACTATAGAAAAACCTTAATTATTTTTTTAAAATAAAATAAAAACTATAATAAGTAGTCTTTTAACTAGGTCTACTACTTTTCTTAATTAGGGCTAGGCTAATAAAATTTAGCCTTAGAAAGGAAAAAAGGTTAAGAAAAGGGCACTCTAGGCCCTATCCTACGCCTAGTATATAGGCTATTTTAAAACTATTAATAATACTAACTATTATAACTAGTTATATAAGTCTAACCCCTCCCTAGGCTATATCTAATCTATATCTAGTGCTAATCTATTAGCTATCTATATATTTATATATACTAATTATATAGGTTATAACTAGACTTATTACTATATAGGTCTTATTCTATTCCTAGTCTAAGTCTAAAACTAACCTATTATAGCTTAATACTACTACTAAGCCTATAGCTTAGGCTGTACTATAATAGGTTAAAAACTATAGTAGGCCTAAAGTAGGCCTATTTTTAAATAATATAGAGTTTACTATACTTACCTAGGCTATACTTTAGATCTAGGCTAATACTAGGGGGGTTATCTAGGCTAAGGCTATTTAGAGTAGTAGTGTGTTATCTAGATAAAACCTACTTATAGTTATAGTAAGGACTAGTTTAGACCTATTATAAGCCTACTAGCTTAAAGTTTTAAAGCTAATTACTTAATGTCTAGCCTAGCTTAAGTCTAAGATAAAGATAGTCTAGCTTTACCTTAAGGAGCATTAAAGATTAGAGGATATTAGGTCTAATATAAGGTTAGATAAAGAGTAAGGTAGGAGTAGGATAACTTTAGCTCTAGCTCTAGCTAAGACCTAGGATAGAGGGGAGGTAATATAGAAACCTACCTAGGCTAGGTCTAGTATAGCTTAAATATAAATATAGTATAGATATAGCCTAGAGATTAAATTTTATTTACTTTTAAAATTATAAAATAAAAATAGGCTAGAGATAGGCTAAAGGTAATATAGGTCTATAGTGATTCTTAGACTAGATTAGATAATAAGAATTAATAATTTTAACTATAAGTATTATATTAAATTATAGACTAGAGGTAGATTAGGCCTATTCTAGGTAATGCTTAAAGGTAATCTAGGATATAGTAAGGTAGCTAAGTATTATAGAGATATTATAGTTATTTTATCTATAATAGTTTAGCTATAAGTATAAGGCTAAGAGGGGTGTCTAGTACTAGAGCGATATTATATTTATCCTAAAATAAAGGCAGTTTAGGTCTTAGAAAAAGGTAAAATAAGTAGGATAATAGGATATAAAAGATATCCTCTCTATTAATACTATACTTATAGTAGTCTAAGTTTACTCTAGATATCTACTAGTTCTATAAAAAGCTATTAAGCCTAATCTTATCTATATAAAGCTAGATAAAAAGAGACCTTATATACTTACGCGCTATAAAGAGTACCTTTTATATAAAGGCTACCTAGGTCTATTATAAGTAATAGGTAAGGAGGACCTATTAGTATTAGCTTTATACTAACTAGTAGAACTTAATATTCTCCTAGTAGGCATACTACTTTATCTAGAGCTAGTAAGCGATCTTTACTTAGGTCTAGGTTATGTTTAATCTAAAGAAGCTAGGTATTCTTTAGTAGAGGTAGGTAAGTAGGAAGGGTTTAAGTTTTTAAAAATAATATTAGGTAAGGGGGAGGGACTAGGTTAGCTATATATAGGTGGCCTAGAGTTAGGCTGCGCTCCTATTAGACTTCTATAGGGCTAGCTATTAGGCTTTCTAAAAGGAGTAATATATGTAAAGAGAAAGGATACTAGCCTTAACTTCTAGGTAGTAACTTAGTATTACTTATAAAGCCCTAAGGCTAGTCTATAGGTAGTGCGTTTAGATTTTAGTCAAGGTCTATACTAGGCCTTATACTCTATTATTAGTATAGTACTAGAAGGTTAGGCTAAAGGTAAGCTATAGATAGATAGCTATTTTATATAAGGTAATAGTAGCCTTAATATAAAGTCTTTATAACTTCTCTATAGATCTTACTAGGGCCTATTAGATAGCTACCTTTTATTCTTTAATTTTCTTAATATAGGCGCTTTATTCTAGGTAAGGGGTAAGTTAGACGCTAAGGAAATATATCTTCTTTATAGATAAAAAGATTATATTATAGAAGTATAGTAGGTATATATTAAGGCTAGGGTGTTAAGTAAAATTTCTTTATATTAACTTCTAGGCCAAAAAGAATAAGTAGTTTTAGGTAGACTATTCTTTATAGACCTTCTAGGCTTTATATAATTAGCTATATACTTAAGTAGTAAGGGTAATACTTAAAGTAGTTATATTATCTACAAACCTAATAAAGAGAATACCTAGGGTTAATATAAATATATAATAGAAAAATATAGTAAAAAGTATAAAAAGAATAAAAGAGAAGGGTAATTCTTATAGAACCTTATATTTAATAAAAAGTATTAAGGCTAGCTTATTATTAACTTAGATTTAGGTTATATATATAATAAAAAAAGATTAGATAAAAGAAATAAATAAGGTAAGAAAGCTAAGCTTAAGATCTAGGATATCTAGTAGGTATAGGTGTTTATTATTATTAAAGACCTTATTTAAATCTAGTTATATAGCTAATATAGTCCTATATTAGGCCTATATTACTCTAATAACCTTAAGAAGTATAGTAATAGCTATATCTATAGAGTGGTTTTATCTATTTCCTATCTATTCTTTAGGTAGGAATTAGTATATCTTTACCTTAATAATAGTAAAGCTAGCCTAATAGTGTCTTAGAAAGTATCTAGAGGTAAGACATACTAAGAAAATCATTACTAGGGTGTTACTAAAGGTAGAGGGGAGTATTCTAAGGAAACTATATAGGACCTTATTAGGGCCTAGGGCGTTCTATATTTAGTATCTATTAAGTATAGATTATACTTCCTCCTAGAGGCTCCTAAAGAATTAGTTATAGTAGATTAGTTAGAGACTAGTTAGGTTATAATTAATTAAGCTAGACTAGGGGCTAGCTAGGGGCATAGGGAAGAACTTTTCTATAAGGACTTAGGCTTTCTCTTTATAGTAAGTAGTAGATATAGTAGAGTTAGGGCGAATAAGGTCTAATATTATAATAGAGATAAAGCCTAGTGCTTATTTCGCTTAGTGGTTTTATTACTATAGGCTTATAAGGTTATTAGTTAAGGTTTCTAGTTATTAGTGCTAGATAAGGCGCTTTATCTTATAAATAACCTAGGCATAGTGCTTTATTACTATAGTAGTAGTTTACTAGTCTCTAAGTAGTCTAGACCTCTAAGCTATCTATTATAGTCTTTTTATATCTTAGGCGGCCTAGCTTATTATTAGGGACTACTAGTCTATAGCTTAGATATAGTATAAAGGCGATAAAAGGATTACCTCTATAGTAATCTCCTCTAGTAATATATATAGGGCATCTATAGTATAGTTAATCTATAATAGTAAGATAGGGTCTAATATAGTTATAAATTAGAGCTAGGTTATAGCTATTTTATATACTACTTTCTAGTCTACTTTATTTAATTATTAGTAGAAGTAGGTATCTAGAAGTTATATAAAGGCATAAAAGGTAGTAAGCTATAGGTTAAAGTTAGACCCTATAAAGAGGCTAGGTAGGTAGTTATAAAAGGCATAAAAAAATAAAAAGGCCTAGATAAGGTTAATTATACTTATCTATTATTAATAATTCTAAGTAATAGTGTCTAGAGGCATAATAAGGTCGACTTAGAGCTACTCTAATGCCTATAGAGTAGGTTTAGTATAATAAAAAGTATAGCTATAATAGCACTAAAAAAGATAGTAAAGATTAAAATCGCTAATAATTATAAAAGGTTGCTTTAGGCCTAGGCCTAGCTATATATTATTAAGGGTTTAGCTTAGGTCTACCTTAGAAAAGAAGTAGAGATAAAAGATATAGACTTAGAGATATAAAAAGGTAATATAATAGTAGTTAAAGTAGAAATATACTAACTATAACCTTAGGTTATATTATTTATATATATAGATAGTAATATGGTATAAGTCCTAAAAGACCTAGTATAAGGTTAATATAAGATAAGATAAAGGATAGCCTAAGGGAATCTCTTAAATAGCAACTATATCTATTTTTTTACTATAGTATAGTACTAGTAAGGCGTTAAAGCTATATTTATAGATATTCTATAATAGTATTTTTATTTAGGAAAGATATAGAGATATTATTAGAGATCTTAGAGCAGACTAAGGGTAGTATAAGGCTAGTTAGCCTTAGGAGAAGAAGAAGAGAGGGAGATAGTATTATAGTAATAGGCCACTAGGCTAGAGAGGCGCTATAAATAGTAGAGCTAAAGCGACTAAATAACCCCTAAGGCCGTCTTAGAGAGCGACTATATAGGTATAAGTTATCCTATCCTTATTTCTATAGTAAGCCTAAGGTAAGGTTAGGGCTATAGGTATAGGTTTACTAAAGGGCTCTTCTAGTATAAAGTTATAAGGTCTTATATATCTAAAAATAGAAAAGTCTATAATAATATAATTTTTATACCTACTACTAATAATAGGCTATTATAAGGTAGTTTTAGGACTAAGCTATATATAGTTTATTATAGTTAGAGCACTTTAATTTTTTAGGGTTATTAATAGCTAAGTAGTCTTTAGGTTAATAATAGATTAAGGCTATATATTACCTATATTTTATAGTAGTTTAGTAATCATAGGTAATATAGCTAAAAGCATAGTACTAGTAGTATTACTAAGGCTAGACTATATCTATATAGGGTTTATATAAAAAGTACTATAAGTTAAAAAAGAAATCTTAGTAATAAAGGTTATTTACTACTTTAGTACTATAGGTACTAATAATTATTAATACTTTTTTAGTATATTTACTCTAGGGTTATATTAGGCGTACTATAGCTATTATTATTTAGTTTTTTATACTTAGTATTATTATAAAGAAGGTAAGGTCCTAAAGGATAGAGGTCTAAAGGATGCCTTTTATAACTATAGAATAAATATAGTAGGATAAGGTCGCGCCTAGCCTAAAAGTATCTAGAATCTATTACTAGGCTTATATATATAGTTTAGTAAATAAAAAAAAAGTTAAGGTAATATCCTTAGATAAGAGATAGTAAGTAGCTATAATATCTTTACTATAAAAGCTACTTAGACTATAGCTATTATTTTTTATAGAGTTTTAAGGTGCGTTTTAAGTTAATAGTAATATATTAATATAATAAGTTTATAGTTATATTAGATAGGGGCTAGTTTTACTATAAGGTCGTTTAGGGCCTATACTATAACCTATGCTAAAGAGCTTATAGGAGGTTGTATAGTAGAGGAAAGGTTAGTAATAATTACTTAGACTATTTTAATAATAGTATTATAGGGGGGGTTAGGGTTAGGTTAGAAATAGCTTAGAAAAGGGAGTGTTTTATAAATGTATAAATTAGGGATAGGACTTTATTATATTTATTATAATATATATATTATAGTATTTTTCTAACTAGGGTTTCTATTAGGTTTTTAGGTTAGTAGTGGTCTAGTGCTAGGCTAGATATATTAAAGGTATTATATTAGGAAGAGAGCAATAGTATTAGTTAAGCTTTCTCTAACTATATACTAGTTAGCTATACGCCTACTACTACCTTATCCTAGGGTTAGTCTAGTATTATACTATATCTAAAGCTTAAGTTATCTTTTTATTACTTACTTTAAAATTAATTTTATCTTACTTATATAGGCGTGGCGCCTAAAATAATGATTTTAGCTATAGAAGTTGTGTTTATAGTTATTATATAAGGTAAAAAGCCTATTTTTTAAGCTATAAAAATCCTAGTTATTGTAGGGAAAATACTCTTAAAGGCATTAAAGAGTTATAAACCTATTATAATTCTTTAGATATAAGGACCTCGCCTAGCAAGAGGCTAGGTAGGAGTATATTATATTTAACCTAGCCTAGAGGCTTAGTATAAATATTAGTATAGTTATCTTTACTTTTAATATAAAATAGTCTAATTAAACCCTCTTTTATATAATATTATATATAGTAGTAGGCTAGGTCTATATATTTAGACCTTTTATAAAATTTCTAATTTTCTACTAATTTAATAGTTACCTTATTATCTTTAAGTATAAGAGGAGTTATATTAGGAGTGGTAACTCCTAGGCCTTTAGTTATAAACCTAAATAGGTTTTATAAATAGATAGCTTCTCTAGTACCCTCTCTTAGGGCTATATACTTAGCTTTATATAAGCTTAAAGCTATTAATTTTTACTTTATAGAAGACTAGCTTATTAGGTTATTATAGATATAAAAACTATAGCCTATTATTAATTTTTAATCGTCTAGATCTATAGCGTAACTAGTATTAGTATATTCTTTTATAAAGTTATACTTAATATAGAAATTATAGTTATAGTATAGGACTAAGTTAGGATACTTATTTAAGTATTTCTATATAGTCTCTAGAGCTAAAAAGTAGGACTTATCTAGCTTAAAAGTAAATTAACTAGAGGTTATAATAGCATAGGCTATATCTAGTCTTATTTTTAAGGCTAGGTATAATAGAGAGCCGATCTCTTATTAATACCTTAGTATATTCTCTTTAGAAGCCTCTATAGATAACTTTTTAAGCTTAATACTTACTAATAATAGAGTATTAGTAGTCCTTATAGCTTATCCATTATATTCCTTTATTTTAATATATAGGTATTTCTACTAGAAAATATATAGGATTTTTTCCTTTTTATTTATAGTTATATTAGTTCCTAAAAAGTCTTTAGTTTCCCCTAGGTCTTAGACTAATATATTTTTATTTAAGGGTATAATAACCTCTTTTTATAGGCGTTCCTTATTAGGACCTATAAATATTATATTATTAATATATAGTATTAAGGCTATTTTTAGCCTATTATATCTAAATATCCTTTTATCTATAGGTATACACTTAAACCCTAAGCTTTCTAGCTTATTAGATAGGTATTCATACTATAGTCTAGGGCTTTATTTTAGACTATATAGTGCCTTTTCTAGCTTAGCTATATAGGCCCTACTTTTTACTCTATCTAAGGGTATTCTTAACTTTTTAGCTAGTTTTTCTAGTATATAGTCTTTATATCCCCTAGGAAGGCTAATATAGACTTCTAAGTCTATTTTAGTATATATAAAAACTAACTTAATATTAAATTACCTAATAAACTAGTTATTATATATAATTAGTATTAATAAAATTCTTATAGATTTAGGTCTAGCTATAGTAGTAAAGGTATCTTTATAATCTAGGTTATAAACCTATTAAGAACCCCTAACTACTTACCTAGCCTTATATTTAATAAGGTTACTATTATTATTAGTCTTTATCTTATAAAACTAGCGCCCCCCTAGGGATTTTCTATCCCTAGGCTTAGGGACTAGTGTCTAAGTGTCTTATTTATATAGTATATCTACTTTTTTTTATATAGCTTACTCCTACTTACTAGATTTTAAGCTATTAATAGCTTTATTATAAGAAGTAAGGTATAAAGGAGCTATTATAGTTATAGGATTATATTCTTTTATTTATAGTATAGAGGGGTATTATAGATACTTATTATTTTTTAGTAGCTTTCTAGGTATTTCTATTATTATGCTCTTTTTAGCCCTAGTAGCCTCTAGGGGCTCTCTAGGTATATTATTAGCCTGTTTTTCTAGGCTATTAGCCTATTTATCTAGGCTATTAGCCTATTTATCTAGGCTATTATCCCCTCTAGAGCCCCTTAGGCTTCTAGGCATATTAATTATACTATTCTCCTTAGTAGGAATAGTATTAAAATTAAAGGAATTATTCTTTTTATTAAATTCTAAGAAAGTATTTTCTAGAATAGTAATATCTTATAAAATCTCAACTTTTCTTTTAGTAGGATTCTATACCTTATAGGCATTAGGTAAATAACCTATTATTATACCTTTAAAGGCTCTTATTTCTAGCTTAGAGCTAGGGTTCTTATTTTTATAATAAATAGTAGAACTAAAGGTTTTATTTTATTTAGCGTTTCCTTACTAATAGATATATTTTTCTTTAATTTTAAAGGAGCTTTATTTTCCTTTAAAGAGAAATATAGTATTATATTATATAAATAAATAGCTATTTCTAGCGTTTCTCTCTATAGATATAAAGGTAGATTAGCTATATATAATAAGGACCTAGTCTTTTCTAGTAAGGTCTTATTAGTCCCTTCTACTAGACTATTAGGCTCTTTAGTAAAAGAAGGACTAGTATTATAAGTTATGTCTTTTTCTAGGTAAAACGGCTTTTAGGAATATATAAATTCCTTAGTATTATCTAAATAGACCTACTTTATTCTAGTATTAGAGTTATTATTCTCTATACTAGCTTTATATTCCTAAAATGTCTCTAAGGCTTCTAACTTATATTTAAGTAAATAAATAGTCATATATTAGAAAAAGTAGTCTATAAAGGTAATAAAATACTAAAAACTATTATAAGTAGGTATCTTTAAAGGTTCTTATATATCTATAGACACTTTATTTAAATAGTTATAGTAACTATTAGATTTTTAACTAACTTTATTAGTTAGTTTTACTTTTATATAATTATTATACTTAAGAACGGATTCTTTATCTAATTATATATAGGAAAAGTCTATTTTAGACTTTCTTAGTCTTTTTAAGAAGACTCTTAAGCTAATATAGCCTAGGCGTAGATACTACTTAGATAGCTTATTATCTTATTCTTTTTCTAGGAAGAAAATCGAGCTATAATAGGCTTTTTTTATTTTTTTTCTAGGGATTATTAGATCTATTAAATATAGACCTTTTATTTACTTTTCTATAACTAACTTAGTTCTCTTTTTATTATATAGTATAATATAGTTATCTTTATAGGTTATTACTAGGTCTAATTTACTCTAACTTAGTATATTTACCCCTTAGTAAGGTATATAAAGAATGTCTTTTAAGAGGAATTCTTCTTTTCTATTAGAAAATTAAAATATTAGATTTCCTTTATATTTTACTAATAGTAATAAAGCATTACCTTACCTTACTCTTCTATTAATCTTTCTAATACTAGAAAGTAGGTCTAACCTAGATATAATATATATTATAGCCCCTATATTATATATAAAAGGTATAGTATTAGCTTTTACTTATTTTTCCTATTTTTCCTATTTTTCTTAATTTATATATAGAAAATTAGGTATAGAATTTACCTTTTCCTTTATAGGGAGTATAGACTTCTCTAAAGAACGGTTTTTATATTATTATTCCTTTTAACCTATTAGTAGTCTTTCTTTAACTCTTAGGTTATTATTATATATATATTATATAAGAAACCTACTTTAGCAGCTCTAATTAGCTAGAGCACATAAGGACCTACTTATCTACTATGCTTCTAGGGTCATAATATAGCTCCTATATATATATAGAAATTAAATTAGGAATAAGGATATAAAATATAAATATAATCTATTAATAGCTATATTATATCTAATCTAACACTAATTAGTAGCTATTTTAGGCTATAGAATAGCTAAGGCTTAGAAAAGATAACCCTATTATAATTATAGTTATACTAACCTTAAAAAAGAGATATTTTAGGGCCTAACGGCTTCTTATACGCCTAAAATAACCTTTTTATATTATACAATTATAAGAAAACGTTTCTTTTTATCCTTAAAAGGGCTACTATATGTCTTCCTTACCTATACTAGCTACTAGAAACGGCCTAAAGAAGACTATAAACTAGAAGATTAGTAGGAGCTAGTACTAAATTAGAAATAATAGTAGGAAGATTTCTAAACTAGGATCTTAATAGATCTTAGTCCTTGTCCCTAATTTAAAGATTTTACTCTTTATTATAATAGCTAATGTAAGAGACTACTAAGGGCAGTGTCCTCTAATAACTAAGGTAAAAAACTACTAAGAGTAATATTAGTTAACTAATCCTATAGTTGCTAGAGACTCTTAAAGGTTCTATTATATAGAAATAGAAAAGCTTCTTACTATCTAAGATTAATAGAAACTAGAGACCTAAGGGTAACTAGGATAATATAGTAGTATAGATAAAATAATAGTATAGTATAAAGATAAAAAGATCCTTAATAGTAGAAGAAGTCTTTAATAAGCTATATAAAGAATTTAAAGAGTAGATAGTAAAATATTTTAGGCATATAAGTATAAATATAAAGTAAATATAATATATAGTTATAAAGAAAAGAAAGATCTATATCCTTACTAGTAGAGGAATTAAGATCTTAAATACTTTAGCTAAGGCCTTTAAAATAGATGTTCTCTCTAAATAGCCTCTTATACACCTAGACTAGCTAATACTAATAATAATTAACCTATATACGCTAATCTAGCTACGCTAGCTAAATTAAAGGTAGGTTAAATTTAACTTTCCTTAGAGGGATACCCTCTCCCTAATATTTAACTAACCCCTAGGGCTAGGGGCCTTAAAAAATAACCCTAGACTAGGGCTCTAAGAATGTTTCTTTAGACATAAGGTTCTTTATAATTATAGGCTAGGATAAGATAGATTAAATCTATTAGGTTAGAATGATAGACTATTACTACTACTATCGCTACTAGCATCGCTACTAGTATTATAGTATAAAGAATAGCCTAGGGACGTTACCTAAAAGATATTAGATATAGTAAAATTATATAGTAATATTAAGAAGTATATAGGTATAGGTAGAGGCAATAGGGATTTTTTCTATATTAAGTATAATTTATTCCTAGATAAATATAACTATTTTAAAATACTAGTGTATACTTTATCTTATACTTTCTTAATAAAATAAAAAGTTTAGGCTCTTAATTTTTATATTACCTCTTTTACTAATAAAGGGCTTAACTATAAAGCTCTTTAGAATTAGATAAAAAGACGCTTTAAGCTAAAGATAATAATTAATTAATACTATTAAGAATAGTAGGCTATATTACTTAAGAAGACCCTATAAATCTATAATAGTAAGACCTTATAAGAAGCCCTTACTATTAGAACTAGTAAGATATAGAGCTTATATTAAGACATCTTTATAAGTAGAGAAAATAGCTATTAAGATATCTAATAAACACTACTTATAGCTATAAGTAGTGTCCTAGCCTATACTATAGTAATAATATACCCTATAGAAATATTTAAAAAGGTCCTAGCTAACCTCTAGTAAGCTACTTCTATATATAAGTATATAAAGAAGGCATTAAATAACGTATAATATATAGACTATAAATTTTAGTAGTAGAATAATTAGTAATATTAAAATTAAAGATATTAAAGGCCTAATAAATAGGCTACCTATTATAATTATACTAGTGATTATAGTAATTATAATAATTAATATATTTAGCGTATTAGGAAATACTTTATATATAGAAAGAAAGACTATTAGTTAACTAACTATAACTAGAAAAAGTATAATAAAGTAAAAGTAAAGTAGTTAAGCTAGAAATACCTTTACTTACTAACTAATTTATAGTACTAGTTATTTTTTATAGAATTTAAAGGTATCCTTAATAAAGATAATAATTATTAATAGCTTATTAACTAGTATTATGCCCTTAAAATACTATTAGATAAAGATAATAATAATAAAGATACTAAGGAAGGGGGTATATTAATATTCTTTACTATAGAATGTTTCTTAGTAATAAATAGGCAGCCCTCCCTAGTAGAAATAATTAGGGTCCTAGCTAAAGAAACTATATATTATTTCTTTATATATAAGGATATTATAAAGTAAGAATTTATATAGGTAGTGTTTACTTATATAGAACGCTATTCTAACTACTATTTTAGAGGCATTATGCCTAACACTAGAGCCGCTAGCACCTTAAGTGCTAGCCTACCTTAAGTTAAGGCACTAATAAAGATAGCTCTAGAAGTAATAATTAAAGAAGGCCTAGTAGTAATATTTAAATTTAGAGGGATAAGGGCTACTATATTACTAGGTATTATAAGAATTCTAATAGCTTTTAGAATAGTTATCTTTTAGGTCCTCTTTATACCTACCTTATTTCTAATATTAATCGCTAATATAGATAGATTAAAGATTAAGTTTAATAACCTATTAAATACCTTAATATAGTATAATATTATAATCCTAGTAAGTAAGCGATAGGGGCACCTATTCTAGCTACCTATAGCTATAGCTTTAAAGGCCTTCTTCTTTAATAAATAGTAGCTTTATTAGGTCTATTAGTAATTTAGACACCCTTTAGTAGTATAATTAATTTAGATTCTATAATAGGCTAAATAAGAATTTAACTACGTAATACTATATTAAATTAATAAGCTATATAAGAACTACTAACTAAATTTAAAAGCACTAGACTAATTCTAATTTATTATAACTAAAGACTAGGAATTTAATTAGGAGGTTATTATTAATATCTTCTATATTAAAGACCGACTTATTCTATATTTAGTTAATTTAGTAATAGGTTTCTAGATAGCTAGATTCCTTATAAACCAAGGCTAGAAAGCTAAGGATATATAGAATATTATTATAGAATACTAAATTAATACCTACCTAAGACCGCCTAAGTAGCTAATTTATAATACTAGTAGGAATTTTATATTAACTAAATTTAAGCAGTATATATTAAGGCTAAATATTTGGGGTCTAGGTGGCACCTATAAAGGCTTATAATACTACTAATAAGGTTAAAAGATACTATAAGGTCCTTTTCTAAGCCTATAAGATTATATATATAGAGATTAATATATTAGTAAGTCCTTTATAAAAGTTATAGATAGCTATTAAAGCTATTAATAATATAGCTAGCCCAAATAGACTTATACTAATAATATTAGTATTTAGCACTTACCTATAGATCTTAAAAGCATTACTACTATATCTAAGAATAATAGCCTAGGGCGAAGCTATAAAAAAGGCTATAACTAAACTATATAAGTTATAGGCTAAAAGATAGGTTAGTAAGGCCCTTACTATAAAAAATAGGCTGTCTATAATAGCTATCTATACTATACTAATTAATTTAAATACTATAGTATAGTAAGACAAAGATAGATAGTAAGTCCTATATAAGATTAACTAGATAAAAAGTAAAAGATATATAGTAGGTATGTCTTAAGGGCTAATAGTCTTCTAATTAGTAGTAGTCTAGCTAATACCTACCTAGGTAACTACCTTTATATTATTAGCTATAGCTATTATTAACTTAGCTAGGTCCTCCCTAGAGGCAACCTAGGTAGTAGCTAAAGCTAATAATATATTTAGCACTAGACTAACTAGTAAAGTTAGCCTAGGGCCTATTCTAAATATAGTTAGTACTAGGCTAACTAGTAAAGTTAGCCTAGGTCCTATTCTAGATATAGTAAGCGCCTAGGTAAGGAAAGAATAAACGCCTATCCTAATAAGGATATTAAGAAGAGCCTAAGTCCTAGCCTATTACTTTAATAATGCCTATACTATAATAGAAGATAAAATAAAGTCCTCTATAAAAGAATAGTATAATATAAGCTTTATAACTATAAAAGAGTAAAGCGACCTTAAACTAGCTTATAAACTATATTAGAAAGATATTATTATAACTTCTAGTAATCTATTTAAGGAATTAAATAAAGCTAAGATAGAAGGGCTACTAATAAGAGGTGTTTTTTACTTTAAGAAATATAATAAAAAAGAATATAGTAGAATTTGCCTATTTAGGTTAAGATAAGTTAATAAAGTAAAAAGGAAGGGCATTAGGAATAAATATAAGAAATTATAGCTAATAATAAGAGGCTTTAATAACACTAGTAAGGATATAGTACTTATAAAGGCACTAATAATTTAATATACTAGCTAGTAATTAGTTATTATATTAGCACTTTTATTAGTAAGTAAAAGAATATTACTTTAGTTATAAGATATTAAGTAGGTATATATATAGTTATAGACGATTCTCTAATATATAATTCTAGTCTAAATCCCTATAATAATTACCAACTAGTATCTAAAAGATACTATTATAAGGTAGTAAAGCCTCTATATAGTATCCTAGAAGCTAGAACCTATTAGTATACTACTTACTTAAAATATTATTATAATAAGCTATAAATAGAAATATTAACCTATAACCTATGCCTATTTATTATAAATTCTAGTAAATTTAGTATTATAGCTTTATAAATAAATAATATACTTATATTAAGCAATAAGGCTTTTACTATAAAGAAGGAAAGTAAATTAAATAAAGCTACCTTAATAGTAAAGCCTTATAATCTACTAAGTAATAAAGGAAACCTAATCTTTCATAGCTATATGCTTAATATTAAGGAAAATAATAAAAGTATTATAATAACCTAGAAAGGGTACGCTAAGAAGCTAGAATTACTAATTAATAAAAATAAATATAAATAGTAAAGAGCCTAAAAGACATATATTATAAGTATTTACTAGCTAGAAATAATATTTAACCTTTCTATAGCTACCTAGAATTAGTAACTATTAGAAGAGAACTTCTAGTAGCTATAAAAGTAAATTAAATAGTAAATAAGACATCTCCTAAAAGGCCTTTAATATATTAAATTAGACCTAGAAATAGTAAAGCTATTTATTTTTATTAATAGTTGTTTTTATAAATAATAAGGACCTAAGCTTATAGCTAGGTTATATTATTATTCTAGTAAATAAGTAGATAAGAGAAGGTAAATTTATAATTAAGGATAATATAATTATATAAAGCTTAGTAAAGTTAAAGTAAGTAATAATATTAGCCTTAGCCTTAGAGCTATATAGTATAGTCTAAAAGGCTAATATTAGTTATACTATAAATACTATTCTAAAATAAATTATAAAGTAATTAAAGATACTTAAAACACTAATAATTATATATATAGATTTACTATTCTTTTATAAATATTTACTTAAGCTTAGAGTAATAAAAGAAAAGCGCCTAATAATTAATCTTATAGCCTTCTAGTAGTTATATAAAAAAAATTATATAAAGTCTAATAGATTAATAAAAAAAAACCTAGCTAATATAATAATAAAAAAGAACCTAAATAGTAGGCTAACTATAATAATTAAAATAAATAAGTTAAATATAAAAGTAAAAAACTAGGTTAAAAGAGATATTATAACCTCTTCCTTAAAGATTATAATAAAAAAAGAAAGCCTTTTACTAGAGCCTACTAACTAATAAGGCCTAGGAGAGGCTCCTTATTAGAGCCTACCTATTAATAGGGCCTAGAAGAGGAAAGAGAAAAACCCTCCTAGGCTAGCCCCTATTAAAGGCGCCCTAGAGAGAGAGGAGGAAAACTCCTAGGGCGCTATGCTAGAAAGCGCTAGTAGAGGCGCCTAGGAAGAGGCCTTAGAAGGCGCTAGGGAAGGCGCCTAAGAAGAGGCCCTAGAAGGCAGTAAGGAAGGCGACTAAAAAAGGCACTAAAATAGCTTTATCCTCTAAAGACTTAAAATTACTAAAAGAAATTAAGTATACTATAAGACCTTAAAATTACCTAAAGAGATTAAGTATACTATAACTTATAGCCTTATCTAAAGACTTAAGATTATTAAAAGAGATAAAATATATTATAATATAGCTTAAGGGAAGAAAAAGAAAAGAATTTAGAGATAAAAGAGGTAATTAAAAAGAATTAAGAATAAAAGAAATAATTAGAGGTAATTAGAGGTATTTAAAGGTAATTAAAAAGGCCTAGAATTAAGGAAATAAGGTTATTTTATATACTAATTAATTAAGGCCCTTTAGAACTAGAAGAATAAGTCTCTAATAATAGTAGTATTATTAGAATCGCTTTTTATTATATTTTTAAGCGAATTAGGCTTTAAAAGAGAAAACTATTAGTTTTATATATATATTATATAAAGAACCTACTTTAGGAGCTCTAATTAGCTAGAGTACTAGAGAACCTACTTATCTACTCTACTTCTAAGATTATAATATAGCTTCTATATATATATAGAAATCAAGTTAGAAATAAGGATATAAAATATAAATATAGTCTATTAATAGCTATATTATACCTAATCTAATAAAATTAGTTTTAGACTTAGACTAGGGATAGAATAGAACCTAAATAGTAATAGGTCTAGTTATAACCTATATAACTAGTAAATATAAATATATAGATAGCTAATAAGTTAGTACTAGACCTAGACTAGCTATAGATTAAGGAGGGGTTAGACTTATATAACTAGTTATAATAGTTAGTATTACTAATAGTCTTAAAATAGTCTATATACTAGGCATAGAGTAGGGCCTAGAGTGCCTTTTTTTTAACCTCTTTTTCTTTTTAAAGCTATACTTAGTTAGCCTAGCCTTGATTAAGGAGAGGGGCGGACCTAGACTAGATATAACTTATAATAATTTTACTTCATTTAAAATAAAAAAAAATCAGAGGTTTTCTTATAGTAATTTATCTAGTCTTCTAAGATTAGTATAGCCCTAACCTAGCCCTAACTAGCCCTTAAAGAAAAAATATCCTTAAGACCTCTATTTAACCCTTAGTAAGACTAGATAAAGCCTTAAAGAGTCCCTAAAAGAATAAAAAAAGTTTAAAAAGAAGCTAAAAATAATAACTTAGCTAGTGCTACTACTATTATTAATAATAATAATAAAAAAAAAACTAAGAAAGGCTAGAGTATATTTTTATTCCTATAATTAGCTTATAAATATAAAGCTTTCTTTAAGGTTTTTATAATCTCTATCTCTTTAAACTATAATACTAGGCCTAGGTTAGACCTAACCTAGCACCTAGTATACTATAGTACTCTTTTAGCCTTTATTTTTACTTACATTTTATTATCTCTAAGCTATTTTAAATATTAATATAATAAGTATAGTATCTTATACTATACTATACTATCTTTATAATAGCTTTTATCTATATCTACTCTATACCTACCTAGACTTTACCTTTCTCTTTTTATTTATATAGTCCTATATATAAACCTTTTTTAATATTTTACTTTTTATTTATATTATTTTATTTTTCTCTTCTTATAATAAATAACCTATTATAGGTTATATAGTGTCTTTATACTAACCTTACTAAGGTACTACTCTATTTCCATACTATTCTTAATACTAAAGAAGAGTTTTTTTCTCTAGGACTTCTAGTTTTTTCCTCTCTTTAATATCTCCTTAGTAGTTTTAAATAGGCCTAGAGCCTAATTAGTATATTATTATTAATAATAATATATTATAGATAATATATCTAATACTTATTCTAGGTCTAGTCTAGTTTTTTTACTATTTTATAATAAAGTTTAATAATATATAAATACTTAAAAAATATCTTTTAATAATAACCATATTTTAATATTTTAATCTATTAATTACATTATATATTATTTAGCTTTAATATAGATATTATCTAGACTTTATAGAGTAATATAGTTTTTTTTATTTTTTTTTTAAATTTCTATTTTTTTATATAAATTATTATTTTATTTCTTTATTTCTTTACTTTTTCTCATCTTTAACCTCCTTTTCTTAGTTTTATTATGACGTAGAACCTACTATCTAAGGTGTAAATATATAGTAATCGCTTAAAGGCACTAACTAATCTAAAGCCGATTATACTATAAATATTAAATAAAAGGGTTTTCTATAGATAATTTAGTTTTTCCTCTTTTTATTATCTCTTTAATATTCTTTAAGGCTTATAGTAGAAGTAGTATAGTAATTTAATAAATTTATTTTTTTTAATTTACTAAAAAAAGTTTTTAATTTTTAAATTCTTATTATTATATATAAGTTTTTAAACTAATAAGGCTTTTATACTATGTTTTTACTTAATTAATAACTATACTGCTTATAAAATAGACTTAAAATTTAACTTAGAATTAGCGATTTCTTCCTTTAGCTTCACTTTTTAAAGGCCACTGTATTTTAAAAGTGCCCACCCCATGGCCTATGTACAGTAATTGATAAGATACGAGTTCCCACCCGCTGCTGGAAAACATTGGTATACAGGTACTCGAGTATTCGTATTACCTTGCATTACCAATATCCGCGAAATTTGCCCACTGCTCATTGCAGTTGCAAGAGGCAATAACTCCCGCCTAGCACCTTGAAACAATGCAGTGACGCTTCAGAAGTCCTTATTGTCTATTAATTAGTCCGCACAAGCCTCTGCATCACATAGGTACAGACAAAGCAAACTTATCCACGGTACCAGTATGAACACCAAAATCGACAATCGTCGTAAGAGAACAAAAGGTCCGAGAAATTCTCAGGGTTATGAGAAGCGGTCGAAGGGATTCTGCAGCCCATCTATTACAGATAGTGCGAACTACAGGTCCGATGCTTCTCGGGTTACTCGAAAAGACGAGCATGCATTTGGGCTTGCCACGCCAAGAAAGTGTCATGTCTACGAAGCAATGAAGAAGGGATCGGCTGTCAAATTTGATGAGAGATCCATGGAAGTGTCAGACATACAAGACTTCTCTATCGATGGCCAAGAAATGAATGAGTCTTCGAAGCCCACAAACGGCGAATCAGAAACACGCACCGCAGCTGCTAGAAAACTACGTGATAAGCTTGCACGAGATGAAGCAGACATTGCAGCTTATGAGCGCAAATTAGGCATTAAAAAGGGACGACAAGACCTTCCTCAATCGTTCCAGGAAGATGGATTGGAAAACATTCTTGGTGACCTGGGAGCGGCCAATTTCGACGAGCATAAGCGTGTGGTCGGCAAGAAGCAAGAATGTGAATATGATGACTGGATTGGCCGGAAAAGACGGAAAACCGAAGCATGCGCACCTCCCGAACCAAAATCCGGGGTGCAGGAGAGTAGAACACCTACGGCTGGTAGTTTCGTTAACCAAAAGTTGAACACTGAACTTCGAGCTAAAATTCCCTTCGGTATTGAAAATGAGGATATGGTTCATAATGGATTCACCACCGATAGCCCCGATCAAGGAGCCCTCAAAGCGAAACCCTTTCAAATGCCGCTTAGCCGAGAGAACCCTTATACTGCTCCCACGAGTGGCACAATTGCTACGAAATACGTGCCACCTGCCCTCCGAGGGTTTCACACATCGAAATCAGAACAGCGAGCAAAACTCAAGAAAACTATACAAGGACTTGTGAACCGGCTGACGGATACCAATCTTCTCTCAATTGTGCATTCGGTCGATATGACTTACGGAAACCATGCGCGAGGGGAAGTTACCGACGTCATCGCTGAAACTATCTTGGCCCAGGTTCACAAGCCGCAGCTACTCCCGGATCAGTTCTTTGTTCTTACCGGTGGATTCGCTGCTGCTATATACAGAATTGTTGGGTCAAGCTTTGGCTCCCATATAATTCATCGACTTGTGCAGGCAATCGCTCATGAGACAGCTGATCAAAGTATCATCGGATCTCGGCAGGCAGCGTCAAATTTGATGACGTTTTTGACACAGCTCTATGTGTTTGAGGTCACTGGCTGCAGGATTATTTTTGATTATATGACTAGGTTCCTGGGCGAGCTATCCGAACTGAACGTTGAGCTGCTTCTACGAGTATGTAGAATGGCCGGTCGCATGCTGCGGAGGGATGACGCGCAGGCGCTAAAACACATTGCGAGTGTGCTCAATAGTAGCATCTCTAAGTGTGGCTACGAGAATGTGTCAATTCGAACGAGGTTCATGGTCGAGACAATCAACGACTTGAAGAGCAGCAAATCAAAAGAAAAGGGGGGCGATTCAGTGACAGTATCAGAGCATCTCATTCGCATGAAGAAGCGCATTGGTCAGCTCAAGTCGCAATCCCGGCGGCTTGATGGATTGGCTCCTTTGGGCATGAGCCTACTTGATATGGAAGCTGCCGATATGGACGGCAAATGGTGGCTTGTCGGGGCTAGTGTTCCTGTCAACGTACCAAATACAGTAGCTGAGAAAGCAGAGGAAGACTTGAGCGGTTTTGATCTACCGGAGACGGACGATGAAGACGTTGATTTCGTACTTCCCGACTATCCGCGGAAAGCCCGAGCGCAAGGCTTCAATACCATATCACAGACAGCCATTTTCACGGCGCTCATGTCGGCAGGCAACGTTGTGCATGCGTATCGCCAATTTCAGGACCTCAAGCTAAACCGGGATGAGCAGCTCGAAATCGCTAAAGTGCTGGTACAGTGCGTTGGTAGCGAGACCGTCTACAATGAGTTTTACGCTTTAGTTGCGAAACAGGCATGCTTTAGTAATAGGCTTCGGTTTGCTTTCCAAGATCGACTCTGGACAATTTTTCGTGGATTGGGTGAAAGTATGTTTGGAGACGATGCTGAGATGGAACGGACCGCTGAAGGCGAGCGCATGAAAGATTCGCGACGACTGTGCAACGTGGCACGATTTTACGCGTCTTTGGTGGCCGGAGGTTCGTTGGAAATAAGTGTTTTGAAGCCTTTGGATCTTTCGGAGGTGAACCATTGGACTACAGAATTTGTGAAGCATTTTCTAGTCGACCTGCTTACTTGCTGTAGCAAAAAGAGCGATATCGAGGATATGAATATCGAGAAAGTTTTTGGAGCAGCAAGACAATTTCCAGTCTTGGTAGTGGGTTTACTTCGGTTTTTACGCATGCCAAGTTGCAAGTTAGTTCCGATTGGGTCCAAACAGGCTAAGAAGCAAGACAGACTGCGCAAGAAGGCGCAAAGAGCCGTTCAGGGGGTCTGGCAGACAAGTTTCCTGGAGAGTTACTAGTATTCGCCCCTCAAACCCCATTAGTGATTTTTAAAGTGGTGTGTTCATAAATAGTTTGCAATTTCTAGTGGAAGGCCTAGATAACGAGCTACTTTCTTAATAGTACTATAAGAGGACTAAATTCTACTTTAAAGAACTATATATTTTATTTAATATATTAAGTTTCTAGGACTAGAGCTTTTAAGATATAAGTTATTTTATAATAAATTATAGTAAATTATTAATATAGTATTTTCTTATAGTGTTTATTTCTAAATAAAGAAATTAATTTTCTTATAAAAACTAGTTTTTATCCTATAATTATATATATTAGATTAGATTAATATATTATCTAAACTATAAGCCTATTAAAACTTTTATTAAGATTAAAAAGAGAAAAACCATACTAGTAAAAGAAAAATCTATTTTATTAAGGTAATAATTTAAATTATCTTTAGTTTAGAGCCTTTTAGAAATTAGTATATATTTATAGTTAAGAAGGATATATATTATAAACAACACTATATAGGGCTAGTCTATAGTAAGCGAACTATAAAGCTATAGTCCTAGTATAATATTAAGAAGGAAAGAAGTTATATAATAGATTATTAGTTTATTAAGCTAATCTAGTAATAAAGGATTATTATAAAATATAAATAATCTAAATAATCTAAGGAATAGTAAAGAACTAGATAAGTATATAAAAAATAGAGATTCTAGTAGCTAGGTAGTCTAGATCTCTACTAATTAATCTAAGTAATAGTTTTATTATTAGGAATAACTTCCTAATAGTACTTATTATATACTATAATAAACTAACTCTTTAAATATTAAGCCTGCTTATATTTACCTAACTTACTTCCTAAGAAATAGACCTTTCTATAACTTAGAATAAGCTACTATTATATTTAACTAGCTAGTAAGCTAGAAATATTACTATATTAGTAGTTCTAATTATTTTCTATATTTATATATAGAGATACTTTATTATATTAGATATTTAGAAAAGTAATTAGCTTATTAATTAGTTATTTAATAAGTTATTAAATATACTCTACTATATACTAATAGTATCTTTATTAATAGATAGTAAATTTAATATTATAGGTATTAAATAAATAATAGACTTTTTAATATAATAAAATATACTTTAATATACTTTATAGTTATAGAAGTATCTTTATCTTAATATTATTTAATTTCATTATTTATAATATACTTAGCTTATTTAAATTTATAACTTTATTTATCTATCTTTTTAAATAGATTATATAGGGTTAATTTTAATAGATAACTATTCTATTATAGAAATTAATAAATAATAGTAATAATAATAATAATAATAATAATAATAATAATAATAATAATAATAATAATAATAATATAAATTATAAACTTTAAAAATTTATTTTAAAATATAATAAGCCCTAGCTATTCTCTATTAGAATATATTAATTAATATTCTAAGTAGAGAAATACGTAAAAATGGTTCTGTAATGTCGTAGCCTATTTGCTTAGGGCAGCATACACGAGGTACGGTACGTATGAGCCTTCTTTCATCTCTACCAAAGTGAGCCGTTATCTTCATTTGTCCGTCGACTTCAACGGACAACTACCAAAGCGGTTGCTCTACGTACGGTTAGGTATTGCCCGTGCACCTTCTTCGCGTGGATCTTTATTAGATTTAAAGATGGAACTTGACCGTGTTCAAGCACAGGCACATGAGCTGTTTCGCATCACTGTCGTGCTATTTCAAAGGTTACCTGGATCCGCGGTTTTGATCCGCTACATTCAGTCAAGCTACCAAAACGACCCAGTTCGGTCGGCGATCGAGCTTATTTTGGTTCTTTTCTTCATACGATACTTGTTGTCGCCATCGTACTCGACGCACAAGCAAAACTTTGTCAAGCTCGAGGAAGAGGTGTGTACGCCTTGCTGTTTCATTGTTCTCAATGTTGCCTTGGTGTGTATTGACACGCACGAAGGAAATCGAAGAGCTGGTTAGTGACTGGATGCCCGAGTCCCTGGTTCCCGAACGGACGCCTTTGGAACAGGCAGAAACCGAACGACTTCCGGTTATTGTTGGGTATGCCTGAATTTGACGCACAATTCATCCATCGATGGTGCAAACCTCGCGAGGTTGCTGACCTGATTACAAAACATAGACCAACTGGCCCGAAGGTAAAGCTGTCTACAGGTCGAATTGTCTCAAACCTGGCATCATACAACTTCTACAACTTCAACTCAAACGAACAAATCAGGGAAAAAGCCATTCAGACACTTCGTACCTACGGCGTTGGGCCCTGCGGTCCACCCCAGTTCTACGGCACCCAAGACGTACACGTAAAGGCGGAGGCTGACATTGCGGAATATCTTGGCACAGAAGGCTGTATCGTGTATGCACAGTCATTCTCCACCATATCAAGTGTCATTCCAACGTTTTGTAAGAGAGGTGACGTCATCATTGCGGATAAGGGCGTCAATTACTCTATCCGGAAAGGTCTTCAAGCGTCACGAAGCAATATCAAGTGGTATAACCATGGCGATATGCATGATCTGGAGCAGGCTATGCAGGCAGTCGTAAGGGAACAATCCAAGTTCAAGAAATTGACTCGTCGATTTATTGTCACTGAAGGTTTGTTCGAGATAACCGGGGACGTCACCAATCTGCCGAAGCTGGTGGAACTCAAGGAGAAGCACAGATTTCGAATTATCCTCGACGAAACCTGGTCATTCGGAGTCTTGGGTCGCACAGGCCGCGGTCTTACTGAAGCACAAAATGTTGACCCTCAGCAGGTCGACATGATCGTTGGTTCGCTCTCTGGGCCGCTATGCGCTGGCGGCGGCTTTTGTGCGGGTGCGAAGGATGTGGTAGAACACCAACGGATCACATCTTCTGCATACACTTACTCTGCTGCACTTCCGGCCATGTTGGCTATCACAGCCAGTGAGACGGTGCATCTGCTGCAGTCAAACCCAAATATAATCAGCCAGTGCCGTGAGAACATCAAAACGATGAGACTCCAGCTGGATGCGCGCTGTGAATGGGTCACCTGCACGAGCGATTGTAATAATCCAGTTATACTTCTAGCTCTGAAGCCTGAAATAGTCAAAGCACGCAATCTAAGTATTGACGACCAAGAACGCCTGGTGATGGAATTCGCGGACGAGGTACGCGAATCCTGAATTCGTCACTATGGCTCTACTAACCATATTTATAGACATTGGCTAACGGCGTGATGATTTCATGGCTTAAGACTCGCATGTATGGCAATGTAATGACAATAAAGACTAGCGACTGGTCCGCCAAGCCCGCCCTCAAGGTCTGTATTACCTCAGGCTTATCGAAGAAAGACATCGAAAAGGCCGGTGCCACGATTCGAAATGCTATCACCAAGATCATGACTAAGAAAACTAGTGGCAAGACTCTCTGAGCACACTGCCCGAGATTCTGTTTGCGCTGAAGCCACATTTATCTCGTGGCATAACAATTTCTTGGCCATTCATAGAGGTTGCAAGAGGCGTAGGAGCATATCGCCACACTCTGTGATTATCATAATATATCTGCTATTTCAGCGATTGGTTGGAGGCCGCGCTTTCCTAGAGCTCGAGTTTATACTGCTTGACTAGTCTCTCTCTATATATATATATAGCCACCTTTAAAGCTTGTTTTCTTCTAATAATTTTATAATAATAAGTTATAATTATATAATTCTATACTATAATAGTTGATAATTTAAATTTTATACTTAACTATTATAGACTAGCACTAAGTATATATAAGTAGGTGTTATAATTTTTATTAAGTATTATAATAAAAATAGAAAAAATACAAAAGGGTTAAAAGCCTTACTGTTTTTAATATAAAGATATAAGTATATAATTAGCCTAGGCTAGTCTAGCTTAGCTTAGCTTATATTTGCTTTTTAATAGTATAGAGCTAGGCCTATAAACCTAACTCTTTTATATACCTCTTTTTTATATAAAGTTATATAATATTATTAATATAGTATAAATTATATATACTATACTATTTGTATTATAATATTATATAAGTAGTTATAAGATATTTTATACTTATTTTATAATAAAAATATTAAGTATATATACTATATAATATATAAATATAAAAAAAAGTTCTTTATCTATTTAATATATAATACTATTATTTTTCCTTTATATTATTAAGTAAAGAATATTAGGCGCTTTATTACTTTTAATATATACTATTTATTATAGTCTTATAAAAATAGTTTAGGCTAATAACGCATAGCCTAGAATAGAGTTATAAAAGAATTGATAAATAATATATTATAGAAAAATAAAGTAGTTCTATAGTTCTTAAGTAAGTAGTAAAAGAATTCTTTGGCTTTTTAAGCGATTTAGAAGAGAAGAACTAAGTTACAATTTAGCTTAGAAGAAAAAAGCTAATAGTAATAGTTATATTATTATTTATTTTATTTTTAGATTATAATAATTATTATTAAATATATAATTATATTAGCCACTTTTTTTAAGCTCTTTTTAATTATAAATTATAACGTTTATATTGTATTTCAAGTCTAATATTATAGACTAGCCCTAAGTATATATAAATAAGTATTATAATAATTATTAATTACTATAAAAAGTAAAGAAAAAGAAATAAAACCTATAGAAATAGATTAATATACTATCTAGACTATAAGCCTATTAAAAACTATTAAAAATATATTAAAGAAAGGAAAAACTAAAGTATTTAAAGGAAAACCTTTTTTTAGTGTTAATAGTCGAATTAGATTTAAGTTAGTGCCTTTAAAAGATTACTATATATATATATTTAATAGGAGTAGGCTCTAAGTAATAAAAAGCTATAGGAGAGGGGGTAAAAGAAGGATAGGGTAAAGAGTAATATATAGAGGATAAAAAAAAGAATAAATAAATTAAGATGTTATAAACGACACTACGTAGGGCCAGTCTATAGCAGGCGCACTGCAAAGCCATAGTCCTAGTATAGCACTAGGAAGGAAGTCACGTGATAGATCATTAGATCATTAAGATGATCTAGCGACGAAGGATCATTATAGAATGTAAATAATCTAAATGATCTAAGGGACAGTAGAGAACTAGATAAGTATATAAGGGATAGAGATTCTAGTAGCTAGGCAGTCTAGATCTCTACTAATTAATCTAAGCAATAGTTTTACTATTAGGAATAACTTCCTAACGGTACTTACTACGTGCTATAATAAACCGACTTATCTAGTATTAAGCCTGCTTATATTTACCTAACTTACTTCCTAAGAAACAGACCCTTCTATAACTTAGAATAAGCTACTATTATATTTTAATTAGTCCTATTTAGTAAGTCACTTAAAACCTTAAGCAGCACTAACCTTTACGATGTCTACTATAAACAGCAACACTACTACCCTAGCCTAAGTTGTTATGGCGCAAGCCGAAACTATTAAGGAAATAAAATAATAGATAGAACATCTTATAAAGCAGCTAGAGGAACTTAAAACTAATAAGGGAAAGAATAACTATAGCCGACCTAAGTTCCCTAAGCTAGAGAGCTATAATAGAACTAAAGGCGATATTAGAACCTTCTTAACCTAAGCTAAAGCCTACCTTAAGGTCAATGACGGCCTTAATATAGCTAAGAATTAAATTCTTTACATTAGAAACCTTCTAATAGGTAAGGCATTAGAATAGTAGGAGCTAACTCTTAGAGACTATCTTAATAATAGTCCTGCGGATTAGAAAACTAAAACTAACGAAGCTTTTAAGGACTATAAGAAGTTCGAACAACTCCTTAAGAATACCTTTAGCGACCTAGACGAATTATGTACCGCGACTTATAAACTTAAGTCACTTAAATAAACTAGATCCGCTTAGCACTACGCATAAGAATTCTAGCGAATTGCTACTAAACTTAAATAGGATAACGATAGCTAAATAGAACTATTCTATAATAGACTATATAAAGATATAAAAGATAAAATCTTAAAGCAGGATCGACCTAGAACTATCGAGGCATTTATTGTAAACGCTATTAAAATCGACAATCAGAACTATGCCTAACAACTTAAACGCAGCGGAAAATAAAACAGGTTTTATAGATTTAAGCGTAATTAACCTAATATTAGTAAACGATAAGGAGGATCTATAGCGTATAGAACTCACCTAGGACCTATAGAACTTAACGCTACTTATAAAGAAAAGGGAAAGTGCTATAACTATAGAAAAGTAGGGCACTTTATAAATAAATGCTAAAGCCCTAAAAAACAATAGAAGCCTATACCTAAAGGACGGAAACTTTAAGCTACTAATAGAGATAAACTACTAACTAGAAACATTAGTATAACTAATAGTAAAGACTACTTCTCTAAACTAGAAAGGAATTATTTCTTAGAGGAAGAATTAGACATAGTCTATATTAAGAACGAAGATTAGGAATATAGAACTTAACTACTAGAGATTAGATTAATCGACTTATCTAATGCTTATAATTATGTTTTACTCCTATAAGGACCTAAGCTACTAGAATATCGTCTAGTTAGTGTACTATTAACTAGTAAAGGGGACCTAGAACCTATTAGAGTCACGATTAGGGGGATAGATATTATAGACCCTTGCGCTCTAATTATAAGACTGTGCGAAGTAGAAGCACACCCTAATCTACGACTTTATCTCCTTAGCGCATAACACCTAGCACTTAGCACCTAATATTAAGACTACGCTAGGATCTTATAGGCTTTATGCTTATACGATAATTATAGACGACACCTATAGAAGAAATTAGAATATAGGTGGTTTCTAAAGTTTACACTAGAATAAGGATATAGCCTATTCCTAAAAATAGATCTATAACACTAGATAATCTAGAAACGTAATAAAAACGAACTTATACTATAGAAGTCTAAAAACAAATATTATACTAAGGATAATAATATATACACTATCTAAGCTATGACCTTATAATATAAGGACGGCGGAAATAGTGTTATAGTAAGTAATCCGCTTAGCCTAGATTCGATCGGTATAATAGGCAGGCGATCTAGACGCCGCCTACGCTCCTATGCTCTAAAGGAACTAAGCATTTTTTAAACACTATAAGAGGTGAATTAATAGTTAGGAAAAGGCAGCCGTTAGAGCAACTAAGGCCTTTCTCTTAACGGAGATCTAATCGGTCTCTATGTACTATAAATATTAGCAGACATAAACACCTTATCATCACTATTATAATAGCAGGAAAAGAAACCTAGGCAATAATAGATAGTAGAGCATAAGGAAACTATATCTCGCTAAATCTTGTTAATAGATTTAAATTACACTAGAAAGATAAAGATAAGCCCTACTGACTTATAACTATAGAAGGAGGCGTAGTAAAGTATAGTGTAACGGTGGCTTATTCTAAGTCACAGAAAGGTCTGTTTCTTAGGAAGTGAGTTAGGCAAATATGAGCAGGCTCAATACTTAAAGAGTCGGTTTATCGTAGCACGTAGTAAGTACCGTTAGGAAGTTATTCCTAATAGTGAAACTATTGCTTAGATTGATCAGTAGAGATCTAGACTGCCTAGCTACTAGAATCTCTATCCCTTATATACTTGTCTAGTTCTCTACTGTCCCTTAGATCATTTAGATCATTTGTATTCTGCAATGATCCTTTATCGCTAGATCATCTTAATGATCTAATGATCCATCACGTGACTTCCTTAGTGTTGCACTAGGACTGTGGCTTCGTAGTGCGCCTACTATAGACTGGCCCTACGTAGTGTCGTTTATAACATAATACTCCTCCTCTATAGGTCTTGTCCTTAAGGCCCTTAGATTAGGCCGCCTATGTATCTATGTAATTTTCCCTCTTACATTATTATGTGCTATTATGTCGGCTAATCGTATTATAAGGCCTTCTATTCGTTCTTAAAAAGTTTCTCGTAAAACAGACGAGCGAAACGCCCTTCTTAAATTAATGGTTAGAAAGCTTATCGACACACCCCTATGTTCCTTTTGCGAGGAATGGGGTATCTTAGACTGCAAGGCGTCTAAAGCGGACTCCTCTCGTTATTACGAGTGTGTTCGCCTTAATCGATCTTATTGCGATAAAAATCCTCTTACTCCGCAGCAGCTCCGTCGCATCGGCAATCAGCATCGTAAGGCCGAATCTAAACTAGAAGACGCGGAAGAGGAACTAGAGAGGGCGAGCGCAAAGGTGCGTCGCCTTTGAAAATAAAAGAAATTATGGTTTAAGAAAATAATGCGCGCGGTCGCGTAGGGTATCGACAATGTGGAAGAGTTAGAGCGTGTTGAGCAGGAGGAATCAGAGCAGCGTCGTCAGACTTCTAATCCCCCTCCTATATCTTCTAAGGAGCTAGATCCTATGTTAATGCGTTCTCTAGATGCGGAATTTAGCGTTAGTTCTTTACACGAAATTAGTTCGTTAGAATAGGAGGCGTTCTTTAGTAGAAACGGTTAAGCAACTGCGAGCAGTTCTTAAGGTTGTGTATTAGTTCCTATGTGTTTTCTGAATTTAGGTATCCTTTCTATTTAATGAGATAATGACGATTTTTAATGTTTCCTCGTGCCTTAAGGATTCTTTCCACTTCGTACTCGTTTGTGTTTTCTACTATGATTTTTATAGCGATCGTAGCACTACCTAGTGCTTTTTCTAGTAATAAAATATAAAATATAGGATGTATCTTTATCCCTTCTAGTAGTGATAGTTCGTAGTTGGTATTTAATAATTTTCGTTTGATAATGAATGGTCCTATTTTCTTCTAGTCGAGTTTGTCGCTAGGTCGTTTGGTTTTGATGTTTTTACGGATGAGGTATACTTTATGTCCCTCCTCTAGGATTAGCGCTAATAATCTCTTTTTATCCGCGTAATGTTTTATTCGGTTTTATAGGAAAATCCATTCTTTTTATAAATGTTTTTATGTGTTTATAATAGTTGCTATATGCGCTGTAGCTGCTAGTGCGTGCACGTTTTGTGCCGCGTGTGTTTCAATTACAGGGTTAAATCCATAGTTTGCCCTGAATAGTGATATTTTTATGTTTTCGTTTTCTAAGCTATTATAAGCCCATTGTGCTAGAGGTAGCCATTCTACCTAATCGTTCTGCTAATAGTTGACATAGCTTCGTAGGTATTGTTTAAGTATCTAGTTTAAGATTTCCGTTTGCCTATCTGTTTATAGATAAAATGCTGTGGATAGATTCTGCTTAATTTTTATAATTTCTATAAGACTTTTCTAGAAATTCGACGTAAATAACTTATCGCGGTCCGATATTAATTTTGTTAGTAGACCGTGTTGAGCGATAACTGTCTTAAAAACTATATATGCTAAATCCTTAGTGTTACTAGATTCTATGTAAGGGATATAGTAAGCATATTTCGTGAGTTTATCAATAATGACTAGGATACTGTCGTAGCTGATTCCTGTTATTAGTTCTTTAGACTTTGGTAGTTTGACGATGAAGTCTATAGTTATTGTTTGCCATGCTCTTTCAGGTGGTGGTATCGGTTGTAATTCACTATATAGCGCGTGTCGTCCTGATTTTGCTTTGTTGTATATGTCGTATTCTTTGATGGTTTCTTACATAATTTTTCTGCTTTCTAGGAAGTCATACGATCTTCGTAGTCTGTTGATTGTCTTCCCTACACCCTAGTGTCTATGTAACGGGTGTTCATGTATTTCTTTAATGAGTTGTTTCTAAAGTGTACTGGGAACATACTGTCGTTCGTTGTATAAGAAGGCCTCGCCTTTCTTTATGACATGTAGGTTCGTTTCCTAATTGTTCAAGTATTCGTCGTTCTTAGCGCTTGATGTAATTCGTTGTATCTATATATCATCTGGCGTAGCTTGCCAGGTTGCATTGATCTCTTAGGTGCCTAATACAAGGTTCCCATCCTTGTTAGTGCGTAATAGTGGTGCGCTATCCACTAGTTCTTCCGATTTCAAGTCCTCTCTTCGGCTGAGCGCGTCTGCTCTTCCGTTTTTGGATCCTTTTCTATATATGATTTCGAAATCATAATCCGTAAGGGTTTTGTACCATCTGATTTAACGTTTATTTAAATCCTTCGTAGTTGTGAATAAGGTTAGGTTCTTGTGGTCTATGAACACTTTAACCTTGTGGTTTGCTCCTTTAAGGTAGTGTTTCTATTCCTTAAATGCTTCGATGATTGCTATAAGCTCTTTGTCGTAAATGCCATAATTTAATTCTAGTCCGTGAAGTTTCTTAGAGAGGAAAGCGACTAGATGAAGTCGTCCTTCTTCGTCTCGTTGTCCTAGTTGTCCGCCTAGAGCAAAGTCTAAGGCATCTATTTCAACTTCGAATGGTTTATCTAGGTCTGCTATAAGCAAGACTGGTTCTTCTAAAATTTTGCTCTTAAGTTCCTAGAATGCTTGTTCTTCTATATTGGTCTAGGAGAAGTCTCGATCTTTCTTTGTAAGGTTTATAAGTGGTATCGTAATTTTGCCGTAGTCGCGTATAAAGCGCTGGTAAAAGTTCGCGAATCCTAAAAATCCTCTAACTTCTTTAAGTGTCTTTGGTGTTGGCCATTCTTTAATTGCCTGTATCTTCGATTAGCTTATGCTTATTTTTCCGGGTTGGATCTTAAATCCCAAAAATTTAACTTTCTACTAATGGAATCTGCACTTTTTTAATTCGACTAGTAGCTTGTTGTCTTATAGTACTTATAGTACCTCGTGTACGTGTTTCTTATGTTCCTTAAGTGTGTTAGAGTAGATGAGGATATCGTCGAGGTAGATAACAACGAATTTATCTAGTTGTCTTTATAAGACATTATCGATCATAGTTTAAAACGTGGCTGGTGCATTTATAAGTCTAAAGGGCATTACTAAATATTCGTAATGTCCTTTTATAGTTTGGACAGCGGTTTTCTACTTATGACCTTTCGCAATGCGAATAAGGTTATAAGCCCCTTTAAGGTCGAGGGTGGTAAACTAACTAGCTTTTCCTAGTTTGTCCCTGATTTCTACTATTAGTGGTAATGGGTATCGATTTTTGATTATGATCTTGTTTAGTTGTCGATAGTCAACGCATGGTCGTAATTCTCTGTTTTTCTTTTGAACCCATAGGATTGGGTATCCTGCTGGTGATTCGGATGGTCTAATGTATCCCTTTCGTAGGTTCTCCTTTAGATACTCCTTAAGTGCTTTCTCCTGCTTAGGGTTCTAAGGATATGTCTTGTGGAACTTAGGTTCCTTACCGGGCTAGAGTTTGATCTCGTGGTCCTAGCGTGTATGCTCTAGTAGTCCTGTTTCTAGCTCTCTGCTGAACAGCTTGCTGTACTTTGAGTATTCCTTAGGAATCTCCGTTGTATTAGCTTTAGGCTCTCTGGCGATCACATATATTCCTAGAGGCCTGTTATGATTCGATTAAGGTGCCTTCTTCTTTAGGCCGCTCTTATTGTCGTAATCGCATCTTGGTGTATCCTACTGAAGTTGGCCTGTTCTCCAGTTGACTCTAGGATTGCTCGCCCGCAACCAAGGTATCCCTAATATTATGTCGTGTCTTAAGATCACTGTGATGTCTAATGTGACGTAGTGTTTCGTGCCTTATATGTAGATAGGAAGCTGCGCAACCTCTATTTCCACTTGTCCTTAGCCATACTTTACTGCGCCTCCTTCTACAGTCGTAAGTCAGTAGGGCTCGTCTTTGTCTTTCTAGTGTAATTTAAATCTGTTAACGAGATTTAGCGAGATGTAGTTTCCTTATGCTCCACTGTCTATCATTGCCTAGGTTTCTTTTCCTGCTATCGTGATAGCGATGATGAGGTGTTCGTGTCCGCCGACATTTACGGTACATAGAGACCGATCAGATCTCCGTCGAGAGAAAGGCCTTAGTTGCTCTAACGGCTGCCTTTTCCTAACTATTAATTCACCTCTCGTAGTGTTTGAAAAATGCTTGGTTCCTTTAGAGCATAGGAGCGTAGGCGGCGTCTAGGTCGCCTGCCTATTGTACCGATCGAATCCAGGCTAAGCGGATTGCTCACTATAACACTGTTTCCGCCGTCCTTGTATCGTAAGGTTATGGCTCGGATAGTGTATGCATTGTCATCCTCGGTATAACATTTGTTTTTAGACTTCTGTAGTATGAGTTTGTTCTTGTTGCGTTTCTAGATTGTCTAGTGTCGTAGATCTATTTCTAGGAATAGGCCGAATCCCCATTCTAGTGTAAACTTTGGAAACCACCTGTATTCCAATTTCTTCTATAGGTGTCGTCTGCAATTGTCATATGAGCATAAAGCCTCTAAGATCCTAGCGTGGTCTTGATGTTAGGTGCTAAGTGCTAGGTGTTGTGCGCTAAGGAGTCGTAGTCGCGGATTAGGGTGTGCTTCTGCTTCGCACAGTCTTGCGATTAAAGCGTAAGGGTCTATGATGTCTGTTCCCCTGATCGTGACTCTAATAGGTTCTAGGTCCCCTTTGCTAGTTAATAGTGCACTGACTAGACGACGTTCTAGTAGCTTAGGTCCTTGCGGGAGTAGAACGTGATCATAAGCGTTAGATAAGTCGATCGATCTGATTTCTAGTGGTTAAGTTCCATGTTCCTAATCTTCGTTCTTAATATAGACTATGTCTAATTCTTCCTCTAAGAAGTAATTTCTTTCTAGTTTAGAGAAGTAGTCTTTACTATTAGTCATGCTAATGTTTCTAGTTAGTAGTTCGTCTCTATTAGTGGCTTAAAGTTTCCGTCCTTTAGGTACGGGCTTCTATTGTTTCTTAGGGCTTCGGCATTTGTTTGCAAAGTGTCCTGCTTTTCTATAGTTATAACACTTTCCCTTTTCTTTATAAGTAGCGTCGAGTTCCATAGGTCCTAGGTGAGTTCTATACGCTGTGGATCCTCCTCGTCGTTTACTAATGTTAGGTTGGTTACGCTTAAATCCGTAAAACCTGTTTTGTTTTCCGCCGCGTTTAAGTCGTCAGGCATAGTTCCGATTATCGATCTTAATGGCGTTTATAATAAATGCCTCGATAGTTCTAGGTCGATCCTGCTTTAAGATTTCATCTTTTACATCTTTACGTAGTCCGTCGTAGAATAGTTCTATTTAGCTATCGTCATCCCATTTAAGTTTAGTGGCGATCCGCTGGAATTCTTGTGCATAGTGCTAAGCGGATCTAGTTTATTTGAGTGACTTAAGTTTGCGAGTCGTGGTACGCAATTCGTCTAGGTCGCTAAAGGTATTTTTAAGGAGTTGTTCAAACTTTTCGTAGTCCTTAAAAGCTTCATCGGTTTCGGTTTTCTGATCTGCGGGACTGTTGTCGAGATAGTCTCTAAGGGTTAGCTCCCACCATTCTAATGCCTTGCCTGTTAGAAGGTTTCTAATGTAAAGAATTTGATTCTCAGCCATGTTAAGACTGTCATTGACCTTGAGGTAGGCTTTGGCTTAGGTTAGGAAGGTCCTGATGTCGCCTTTAGTTCTATTATAGCTTTCTAGCTTAGGGAACTTAGGTCGGCTGTGGTCATTCTTTCCTTTATTGGTTTTAAGTTCCTCTAGCTGCTTTATAAGATGTTCTATCTATTGTTTCATTTCCTTGATGGTTTCGGCTTGCGCCGCAACAACTTAGGCTAGGGTGGTGGTGTTGCCGTTTATAGTAGACATCGTGAAGGTTAGTGCTGCTTAAGGTTTCGGGTAACTCACTAAATAGGACTAATCAAAATGTAACAGTGGCTTATTCTAAGTCATAGAAAGGTCTGTTTCTTAGGAAGTGAGTTAGGCAAATATAAGCAGGCTTAATACTTAAAGAGTCGGTTTATCGTAGCACGTGGTAAGTACCGTTAGGAAGTTATTCCTAATAGTAAAACTATTGCTTAGATTGATTAGTAGAGATCTAGACTGCCTAGCTACTAGAATCTCTATCCCTTATATACTTATCTAGTTCTCTACTGTCCCTTAGATCATTTGGATTATTTATATTCTGTAATGATCCTTCGTCGCTAGATCATCTTAATGATCCAATGATCTATCACATGACTTCCTTAGTGTTGCACCAGGACTGTGGCTTCGCAGTGCGCCTGCCATAGACTGGCCCCACGTAGTGTCGTTTATAACATATAGCTAAGGATAAGTAGAAATAGAGGTTGCGTAGCTTCCTATCTATATATAAGGCATAAAACACTACGTTATATTAGACATTATAGTGATCTTAAGACACGACATAATATTAGGGATACCTTAGTTATAGGCGAGCAATCCTAGAGTTAACTAGAGAATAGGCTAACTTTAGTAGGATATACTAAGATGCGATTATAATAATAAGAGTAGTCTAAAGAAGAAGGCACCTTAATTAAATTATAATAGACCTCTAGGAATATATATAATCGCTAGAGAGTCTAAAGCTAATATAATAGAGATTCCTAAGGAATACTTAAAGTATAGTAAGCTATTTAGCGGAGAGCTAAAAACAGGACTACTAGAGCATACACGCTAGGACTATAAGATTAAACTCTAGCCTAGTAAGGAACCTAAGTTCTATAAGATATATCCTTAGAACCCTAAGCAGGAGAAAGCACTTAAGGAGTATCTAAAGGAGAACCTACGAAAGGGATACATTAGACCATCTAAATCACTAGCAGGATACCTAATCCTATAGGTTTAAAAGAAAAATAGAGAATTACGACTATACGTCGACTATCGACAACTAAACGAGATCATAATCAAAAATCAATACCTATTACCACTAATAGTAGAAATTAGGGACAAACTAGGAAAAGCTAGTTAGTTCACTACCCTCGACCTTAAAGGGGCTTATAACCTTATTCGCATTATAAAAGGTCATAAGTAGAAAACCGCTGTCCGAACTATAAAAGGACATTATAAATATTTAGTAATGCCCTTTAGACTTATAAATGCACTAGCTACGTTTTAAACTATAATTAATAATATCTTATAAAGACAACTAGATAAATTCGTTATTATCTACCTTAATAATATCCTTATCTACTCTAACACACTTAAGGAACATAAGAAACATATATATAAGGTACTATAAGTACTATAGGATAATAAGCTATTAGTTGAATTAAAGAAGTGTAGATTCTATTAGTAGAAAGTTAAATTTTTAGGATTTAAGATCTAACCTAGAAAAATAAGCATAAGCTAATTAAAGATATAGACAATTAAAGAATAGCTAACACTAAAGACACTTAAAGAAGTTAGAGGATTTTTAGGATTCGCGAACTTTTACTAGCGCTTTATACGCGACTATAGTAAAATTATAATACTACTTATAAACCTTATAAAGAAAGATTAAGATTTCTCCTAGACTAATATAGAAGAATAAGCATTCTAGGAACTTAAGAGTAAAATTTTAGAAGAACTAGTCCTACTTATAGTAGACCTAGATAAACCATTTAAAGTTAAAATAGATGCCTTAGACTTTGCTCTAGGCGGACAACTAGGATAATAAGATAAAGAAGGACGACTTTATCTAGTCGCCTTCCTCTTAAAGAAACTTTATAGACTAGAATTAAATTATAGTATTTATAATAAAGAACTTATAGTAATTATTAAAGCATTTAAGGAATAGAAACACTACCTTAAAGGAGTAAACTATAAGGTTAAGATGTTTATAGACTATAAGAACCTAACCTTATTTATAACTATAAAGGATTTAAACAAACGTTAAATTAGATAGTATAAAACCCTTATAGACTATAATTTTAAAATTATATATAGAAAAAGATCTAAAAACAGAAGAGTAGACGCGCTTAGCTAAAGAGAGGATTTAAAATCAGAAGAACTAGTAGATAACGCACCACTATTACGCACTAATAAGGATAGGAACCTTATATTAGGCACCTAAGAAATCAATACAACCTAGCAAGCTACGCTAGATGATATATAGATACGATAAATCGTATTAAGCGTTAAGAACGACGAATACCTAAATAATTAGGAAACGAACCTATATATTATAAAGAAAGGCAAGGCCTTCTTATATAATAAACAACAGTATGTTCCTAGTACACTTTAGAAACGACTCGTTAAAGAAATGCATAAACACCTATTATATAGACACTAAGGTGTAGGGAAGACAATTAATAGACTATAAAGATCATATAACTTCCTAGGAAGCAGGAAAATTATATAAACAACAATTAAGGAATGCGATATATATAATAAAGTAAAATTAAGATAACACGCGCTATATAGTGAATTACAACCGATACTACCACCTAAAAGAGCATAGTAAACAATAACTATAGACTTTATCGTTAAACTACTAAAGTCTAAAGAACTAATAATAGGAGTTCGCTATAATAGTATCCTAGTTATTATCGATAAACTCACGAAATATGCCTACTATATTCCTTATATAGAATCTAGCAATACTAAAGACCTAGTATATATAGTTTTTAAGATAATTATCGCTTAATATAGTTTACTAATAAAACTAATATTAGATCGCGATAAGTTATTTACATCGAACTTCTAGAAAAGCCTTATAGAAATTATAAAAATTAAGTAGAATCTATCTATAGTATTTTATCTATAAATAGATAGATAAATAGAAATCTTAAACTAGATACTTAAACAATACCTATAAAGCTATGTTAACTATTAGTAGAACGATTAGGTAGAATAGCTACCTCTAGCATAATAGGCTTATAATAGCTTAGAAAACGAAAATATAAAAATGTTACTATTTAGGGCAAACTATAGATTTAACCTTATAATTAAAACACACGCGGCATAAAATGTGCACGTACTAGTAGCTATAGCGCATATAGTAACTATTACGAACACATAAAAATAATTATAGAAAGAATAGATTTTCCTATAGAACTAAATAAAGCATTATATAGATAAAAAGAGATTATTAGCGCTAATCCTAGAGGAGGGGCATAAAGTATACCTTATCCGTAAAAACATAAAGACAAAACGACCTAGCGATAAACTCGACTAGAAGAAAATAGGACTATTCATTATTAAACGAAAACTATTAAATACTAACTATAAACTATTATTATTAGAAGGGATAAGAATACATCCTATATTCTATATTTTATTACTAGAGAAAGCACTAGATAGCGCTATGATCGCTATAAAAATTATAGTAGAAGACACAAACGAGTACGAAGTGGAAAGAATCCTTAAGGCACGAGGAAACATTAAAAATCGTCATTATCTCATTAAATAGAAAGGATACCTAAATTCAGAAAACACATAGGAACTAATACACAACCTTAAGAACTGCTCGCAGTTGCTTAACCGTTTCTACTAAAGAACGCCTCCTATTCTAATAAACTAATTTTATATAAAGAACTAACGCTAAATTCTATATCTAGAGAACGCATTAACATAGGATCTAGCTCCTTAGAAGATATAGGAGGGGGATTAGAAGTCTAACGATGCTGCTCTAATTCCTCCTGCTTAATACGCTCTAACTCTTCTATATTATCGATACCCTACGCGACTACGCGTATTATTTTCTTAAACTATAATTTCTTTTGTTTTTAAAGGCGACGTACCTTTGCGCTCGCCCTCTCTAGATCCTCTTCTACGTCTTCTAGTTTAGATTCGGCCTTATAATGCTAATTGCTAATGCGATAGAGCTGCTATAGAGTAAAAGGATTTTTATTATAGTAAGATCGATTAAGGCGAACACACTTATAACAATAAGAGGAGTCCGCTTTAGACGCCTTATAGTCTAAGATACCCTGTTCCTTATAAAAGGAATATAGGGGTATGTCGATAAGCTTTCTGACTATTAATTTAAGAAGGGCGTTTTACTTATCTATTTTATAGGAAACTTTTTAGGAACGAATAGAAGGCCTTATAATACGATTAGCCGATATAATAGTATATAATAATATAAGAGGGAAATTATATAGACATATAGGCGGCCTAATCTAAGGGCCTTAGGGATAAGACCTATAGAGGAGGAGTATTATATTATAAACGACACTACGTAGGGCTAGTCTATAGTAGGCGCACTACGAAGCTATAGTCCTAGTATAGCACTAGGAAGGAAGTTATATAATAGATCATTAGATTATTAAGATAATCTAGCGATAAAGGATTATTATAGAATATAAATGATCTAAATGATCTAAGGGACAGTAGAGAACTAGATAAGTATATATAGGATAGAGATTCTAGTAGCTAGGCAGTCTAGATCTCTACTAATTAATCTAAGCAATAGTTTTACTATTAGGAATAACTTCCTAACGGTACTTACCGCGTGCTATGATAAACCGACTTATCTAGTATTAAGCCTGCTTATATTTGCCTAACTCACTTCCTAAGAAATAGACCCTTCTGTGACTTAGAATAAGCCACCGTTATATAAGACTAGGTTATAGCTAATTTAGGAGGGGGTTATACCTAGTATAGTAGAAAATATAAAAAGAGAATAAAGTTAGCTAAGAGTTAAAAAATATCTATTAAGTATTTATATTATTATTATATTCTATTATAAAGTAGCTACTAAGTTAGAATAGTTCTAGATTAGATATGTCTTAATATTATACTAGGTATATAGTTTATTTTATATATCTATATATAAAATAAATTAAATAAGAATAATAAAGCCTTTTATAAAACCTATATTTATATATAGCTAGTACGCCTAGTAGCCTATACTACCTAGCCTAATAAATTCTTTATGTTTTACTTTTTCTATTCTTTTCCTTTTTTAAGTAATACTAATAATAGTGTATATCTTAATTAACCCTCCTTTCTATTTTTTAGTTACTAATAAAGCGTCTATCTTCTAATTTAGATATACATATACTTAATATTAAGGTTAAATTCTATATTAAAATTAGTTAGAATTTAAGTAGTTATTCTTAGATCTAGACTAAGCCGTTACTAACTCTATATAGCGCCTATACTAAACTCTACCTACTTTTAATAACTATCTTTTCTTTTAAAAATTATTTTAATAATTTTTTTTAGTATAAGATATATATAACCTATATCTAAACTTTGTCTATATTAATTCTAACTAGGCTAAAAGTTACTTAACTAATTTAGATACTACTCTAGCCCTTTCTACGCCTAAGGTAGAGACGACTAGTACCTTATCTAGAGCTAACCTAGCTCCTACTATACTTATGCCTACCCTTCCTAGCCCTAAACTAAAGATAAGCTACCTTTACTCTACTACTATATTAGAGGCGTAGGCGGCTACTTGAGCTATAGTATAGTATACTTAGGCCTATAGTAGAGTCTAAAAAGACTCTACTACTAATATAAAGTTTAGGCGCCTTATTAATAAAGTGTAATAGTAGCTTATTTTAAGTTATAAAAAGGTCTATTTTATAGGTAGTAAGTTAAGTAAATATAAATAGGCTTAATATTTAAAGAGTCGGTTTATTATAGTTTATAGTAAGTACTATTAAGAAGTTATTCTTAATAGTTAAACTATAACTTAGATTAATTAGTAGAGATCTAGACTACCTAGCTACTAGAATTTCTATTCTTTATATATCTATTTATTTTTTTAAAATAGTTTAAAATCACCTTACCTACTAGTAATTATAATAAATATTACTTATTATACTTATATAATTTAATAGTATATTATATAACTATTAGATTATATTCTTATAATCTATTATTTACTTAGCTGCTTTTATAGGCCGCTAAGTAAAACTACGTTTTATTATCTATAATATAATATTTCTCTTTTATTAGCTTTATTTATAAGACCTCTAAATTCTTAATAAGTCTACCTTTAATTCTTTCCTCTTATATTATTCTTTCTAATAGTATATCTAGATATATATAAAAACTATATAGTTATACTTCTTTTATTTATAATATAACTTTAGAATAACTTTATTTTATTTAATATATTAAGCTTTATAGTAATAATTTTCTTAATAAAGTTATACCTTATATACTATATTACTATAAATATATATACTATACTATAGTTAATAAATCTACTAGTTATTATTATAAGTGCGCCTTTAAGGGCTATCTTTATAATAGTATATTTATTAGCACTTTTTTAAAGTATATCTCTACTACTTTTACTAAAATTAAAACTAAAAAGCATTAGGTTAAGAGTGCTTTAGCTAAGATCTAAGAAAGGGCTCTTTAGACCTATTATAATACTATAGAAGCTTTAAGTTATCTTACTTATTTTTATAAATAAAAATAACTTTTTTATTCTAAAATAAAAGCTTTTTAAATATAGTATAATAAAGTTAAAATAAAAGAATAATCTAAAGGATTATTCTATCTTTAATCTACTTATTATTAAATCTAAAATAATAGTAAGTATTAAAGAGACTAGGGCCTTTAATATAGTAGACTAAAGATAGATTTTATATACTAGAAGTATTTAATTATTATTAGGTAGTTTTTAAGGTTTTTTATTACTTTCTATATATTTTCTAAACTTAGGTATTCTTTTTATTTAATAAGATAATAATAATTTCTAATATTCTATTATGCTTTAAGGATTTATTTTACTTTATACTTATTTATATTCTCTACTATAATTTATAGTATTATTTAGTGCTTTCTTTAGTGATAAAATATAAAATATAAAATGTATCTTTATTTTTTTAGTAGTAATAGTTTATAGTTAATATTTAATAACTTTTATTAATAATAAATAGTCCTATTTTTTTCTTATTAAGTTTATTACTAGATTATTTTATTTTAATGTTCTTATAGATAAGGTATACTATTTACTTTTCTTTTAAAACTAGTACTAATAATCTTTTTTTATCTATATAATATTTTATTTAATTTTATAGAAAAATCTATTCTTTTTATAGATATTTTTATATATTTATAATAGTTACTATATTTGCTATAGCTACTAGTGTATATATAATTTATACTATATATATTTTAACTATAAAGTTAATTCTATAGTTTACCCTAAATAGTAATATTTTTATATTTGTATTTTCTAAACTATTATAAGCCTATTATATTAAAGGTAGCTACTCTATCTAATTAATCTACTAATTGTTAAGATAGTTTTATAGATATTAGTTAAGATAGTTTTATAGGTATTACTTAAGTATCTAGTTTAAGATTTCTATTTATCTATCTATTTATAGATAAAATACTATAGATAAGTTTTATTTAAATTTTATAATTTATAAAAGACTTTTCTAGAAGTTTAATATATATAATTTATTATAATCTAATATTAATTTTATTAATAAACTATATTAAGTAATAAGTATTTTAAAAAACATATATACTAAATCCTTAGTATTACTATATTTTATATATAAAATATAATAAGTATATTTTACTATAAACGTTATCAACCTCTATAATGAAAATTATATTTTTAGTTGCTATACTTATATAAGTAAGATAAATTTAATTTTAAAGTAAGTAATAGAAAGATAACTTAAGCTTTAGATATAGTACAATACTAGATTAATCCTAGGATAAGGTAGTAGTAAGCGTATAAATAACTAGCGCCTAGTTAAGGGAAGCTTAACTATTACTATCGCCCTTTTCCTAATATAATACCCTTAATACATCTAGCCTAGTACTAGACTACTACTACCTTAAAAACCTAATAGAAACCTTAATTAGAAAAATACTATATTATATATATTATAATAAATATAATAAAGTCTTATCCTTAATATATATATTTATAAAATACTCTTTTTCTTAAGCTATCTTTAATCTAACCTTAATTCCCCTCTATAATATTATAATTAAAATCGTCTAAGTAACTATTACTAAACTTTCCTTTAGTATATAACCTTTTATAAGCTCTTAAGCATAGGTTATACTATAGGCCCTAAGCGATTTTATAGTAAAACTAGTCTTTACCTAATATAATTATAAACTTATTATATTAATATATAACTACTAGCTTAAAATATACCTTAGAACACTATAAGAGATTATAGCTATAGTTTAAGCTACCCTTTATAATAAAGATATTATAGCTATATATTAACTCTTATCTAAGAATATTACCTTAACTTTCTTTTTATTTACTAAACTATATATATAAGCCTAGTAATAGATTCTAGATACTTTTAGGCTAGGCGTGACCTTATTCTACTATATATATTCTATAGTTATAAAAGGCATCCTTTAAACCTCTATCCCTTAAGACCTTACCTTTTTTAATAATACTAAGTATAAAGAACTAAATAATAATAGCTATAATACGCCTAATATAACCCTATAGTAAATATACTATAAAAGTATTAATAATTATTAGTACCTATAGTACTAAAGTAGTAAATAACCTTTACTATTAAGATTTCTTTTTTAACTTATAGTGCTTTTTATATAAACCTTATATAGATATAGTCTAGCCCTAGTAGTACTACTATTACTATATCTTTAGCTATATTACCTATTATTATTAAACTACTATAAAATATAAATAATATATAACTTTAATCTACCTTTAACTTAATAACTATTTAGCTATTACTAGCCTTAAAAAGATAAAATACCTTAACTATAATAGACTATATATAGCCTAGTCCTAAGACAACTTTATTATAGCCTACTACTAATAGTAGGTATAGAAATTATATTACTATAGACCTTTTTATTTTTAAATATATAGGACTTAGCAACCTTATACTAGAGAAGTCCTATAATAAATCTATAGCCCTAACCTTACCCTAGGCTTACTATAAAAACAAGGATAAGGTAACTTACGCCTATATAGTCGTTCCCTAGGGCGGTCTTAAGGCTTATTTAGTTGTCTTAGCTCTTCTACCTATAGTGTCTCCTTAGCTTAGCGACCTATTACTATAATACTACCTCCTTTTCTCCCTCTCCTCCTAAGGCCGACTAGTCCTATACTACCTCTAGGCTATCTTTAGATTACTAATAATACCTTTATATCTTCTCTAAATAAAAATACTATTATAGAATATTAATAAATATAGCTCTAATATTCTATTAGTACTATACTATAGTAAAAAACTAGATATAGTTACCTTTTAAGAAATTTTTTTAGGCCGTCCTTTACTATACCTTATATTATTCTTATACTATATTCTTTAGGATTTAGGCTATATTACTACTTATATATATAAATAATATAACTTAAGGTTATAGTTAATTTACTTTTACTCTAATTACTACTATATTACCTTTTTATACCTTTTAGTCTATATCTTATATCTTTACTGCTCTCTAAAAATAGAGCTAAGGTAGACCCTTAATAATATATAGCTAGGCCTAGGCCTAAAGTAACCTTTTATAATTATTAGAAATCTTAACCTTTACTACCTTTCTTAGTACTACTATAGCTATACTTTTTATTATATTAAACCTATCCTATAGGCACTAGACTAGCTATAGATTGACCTTATTATATTCCTAGGCACTATTACTTAGAACTATTAATAATAGATAAGTATAATCGACCTTATTGTTACAAACGACAAAAAGGCAGCGTCACCAAGCGGCCCAAGGAAGCGGCCAAGTGAATAATGAGCGGCAACGCGACCCCAAGGGCCACGTGACGCGCTCACGGGGATCACGCGTGAGCGTGGTGAGCGCCGCTCACCACGATCACTGGTGAGCAAGGTGATCCCGAATTACAGTAGAGAGATAGATAAGTATATAAGGGATGGAGATTCTAGTAGCTAGGCAGTCTAGATCTCTACTGATCAATCTAAGCAATAGTTTCACTATTGGGAATAACTTCCTGACGGTACTTACCACGTGCTATGATAAACCGATTCTTTAAGTATTGAGCCTGCTTATATTTGCCTAACTCACTTCCTAAGAAATAGACCTTTCTGTGACTTAGAATAAGCCACCGTTACATTTTGATCAGTCCTGTTCAGTGAGTTACCTGAAACCTTGAGCAGCACTAACCTTTACGATGTCTACTGCAAACGGCAACACCACCACCCTAGCCTAAGTTGTTGCGGCGCAAGCCGAAACCATTAAGGAAATGAAACAACAGATGGAACATCTTATAAAGCAGCTGGAGGAACTCAAAACCAACAAAGGAAAGAATGACCACAGCCGACCTAAGTTCCCCAAGCCAGAAAGCTATGATGGAACTAAAGGCGACATTAGGACCTTCCTAACCTAAGCCAAAGCCTACCTCAAGGTCAATGACAGTCTTGACACGGCTGAGAATTAAATTCTTTGCATTGGAAACCTTCTGACAGGCAAGGCATTGGAATGGTGGGAGCCAACTCTTAGAGACTATCTCGACAACAGTCCCGCGGATCGGAAAACCGAAACCGACGAAGCTTTTGAGGATTATGAGAAATTCGAACAACTCCTTAAAAATACCTTTGGCGACCTAGACGAATTGCGTACCGCGACTCGCAAACTTAAGTCACTCAAATAAACTGGATCCGCTCAGCACTACGCACGAGAATTCTAGCGGATCGCTACCAAACTTGAATAGGATGACGACAGCTAAATGGAACTGTTCTATAACGGACTACGTGAAGATGTAAAAGATGAAATCTCGAAGCAGGATCGACCTAGAACTATCGAGGCATTCATCGCAAACGCCATCAAGATCGATAATCAGAACTATGCCCGACGACTTAAACGCGGCGGAAAATAAAACAGGTTTTACGGATTTAAGCGTAATCAACCTAACATTAGTAAACGACGAGGAGGATCCACGGCGTATGGAACTTACCTAGGACCTATGGAACTCGACGCTACCCACAAAGAAAAGGGAAAGTGCTATAACTGTGGAAAAGCAGGGCACTTTGCAAACAAATGCCGAAGCCCTAAGAAACAATGGAAGCCCGTACCTAAAGGACGGAAACTTTAAGCCACTAACAGAGATGAACTACTAACTAGAAATATCAGCATGACCAATAGTGAAGACTACTTCTCTAAACTGGAAAGAAATTACTTCTCGGAGGAAGAATCAGACACGGTCTATGTTGAGAACGAAGACTAGGAACATGGAACTTAACCACTAGAAATCGGATTGATCGACTTATCTAACGCTTATGATCACGTTCCACTCCCGCAAGGACCTAAGCTACTAGAACGTCGTCTAGTCAGTGCACTATTAACTAGCAAAGGGGACCTAGAACCTATTAGAGTCACGATCAGGGGAATAGACATCACAGACCCTTGCGCTTTAATCGTAAGACTGTGCGAAGTAGAAGCACACCCTAATCCGCGACTATGACTCCTTAGCGCACAACACCCAGCACTTAGCACCCAACATCGAGACCACGCTAGGATCTTATAGGCTTCATGCTCATACGATAATTGCAGACGACACCTATGGAAGAAATTGGAATACAGGTGGTTTCTAAAGTTTACACCAGAATGGGGATTCGGCCTATTCCTGGAAACAGATCTACGACACTAGACAATCTGGAAACGCAACGAGAACGAACTCGTACTGCAGAAGTCTAAAAACAAATATTATACCGAGGATAACAACGTATACACTATCCGAGCTATGACCTCACGATACGAGGACGGCGGAAACAGTGTTATAGTGAGCAATCCGCTTAGCCCGGATTCGATCGGTACAACAGGTAGGCGATCTAGACGCCGCCCACGCTCCCATGCTCTAAAGGAACCGAGCATTTTTTAAACACTACGAGAGGTGAATCAACAGTCGGGAAAAGGCAGCCGTTAGAGCAACTAAGGCCTTTCTCTCGACGGAGATCTGATCGGTCTCTATGTACCGCAAATGTCGGCGGACACGAACACCTCATCATCGCTATCACAATAGCAGGAAAAGAAACCTAGGCAATGATAGACAGTAGAGCATAAGGAAACTACATCTCGCCAAATCTCGTTAATAGATTTAAATTGCACTAGAAAGACAAAGACGAGCCCTACTGACTCACGACTGTGGAAGGAGGCGCAGTGAAGTATGGCTAAGGACAAGTGGAAATAGAGGTTGCGCAGCTTCCTATCTATATACAAGGCACGAAACACTACGTCACATTAGACATCACAGTGATCTTAAGACACGACATAATATTAGGGATACCTTGGTTGCGGGCGAGCAATCCTAGAGTCAACTAGAGAACAGGCCAACTTCAGTAGGATACACTAAGATGCGATTACGACAATAAGAGCGGCCTAAAGAAGAAGGCACCTTAATCGAATCATAACAGGCCTCTAGGAATATATGTGATCGCTAGAGAGCCTAAAGCTAATACAACGGAGATTCCTGAGGAATACTTAAAGTACAGCAAGCTGTTTAGCGGAGAGCTAGAAATAGGACTACCGGAGCATACACGCTAGGACCACGAGATCAAACTCCAGCCTAGTAAGGAACCCAAGTTCCATAAGACATATCCTCAGAACCCTAAGCAGGAGAAAGCACTTAAGGAGTATCTAAAGGAGAACCTACGAAAGGGATACATTAGACCATCCGAATCACCAGCAGGATACCCAATCCTATGGGTTCGAAAGAAAAACGGAGAATTACGACCATGCGTCGACTATCGACAACTAAACGAGATCATAATCAAAAATCGATACCCGTTACCACTAATAGTAGAAATCAGGGACAAGCTAGGGAAAGCTAGTTGGTTCACCACCCTCGACCTTAAAGGGGCTTATAACCTTATTCGCATTGCGAAGGGTCACGAGTAGAAAACCGCTGTTCGAACTATAAAAGGACATTACGAATACTTAGTGATGCCCTTTAGACTCATAAATGCACTAGCCACGTTTCAAACCATGATCGACAATGTCTTGCGAAGACAACTAGACAAATTCGTTGTTGTCTACCTCGATGATATCCTCATCTACTCTAACACACTTAAGGAACACAAGAAACACGTACACGAGGTACTATAAGTACTACAAGACAATAAGCTACTAGTCGAATCAAAAAAGTGCAGATTCCATTAGCAGAAAGTTGAATTTTTAGGATTTGAGATCTAACCTAGAAAAATAAGCATGAGCCAATTAAAGATATAGGCAATTAAAGAATGGCCAACACTAAAGACACTTAAAGAAGTCAGAGGATTTCTAGGATTCGCGAACTTTTACCGACGCTTTATACGCAACTACGGTAAAATTACGATACCACTTACCGACCTCACAAAGAAAGATCGAGACTTCTCCTGGACCGATACTAAAGAACAAGCGTTCCAAGAACTTAAGAGCAAAATTTTAGAAGAACCAGTCCTGCTTACAGTAGACCCGGATAAACCATTCGAAGTTGAAACAGATGCCTCAGACTTTGCTCTAGGCGGACAACTAGGACAACGAGACAAAGAAGGACGACTTTATCTAGTCGCCTTCCTCTTAAAAAAACTTTATAGACTAGAATTAAATTATGGCATTTACGATAAAGAACTCATGGCAATTATCGAAGCATTTAAGGAATGGAAACACTACCTTAAAGGGGCAAACCACAAGGTCAAGGTGTTCACAGATCATAAGAACCTGACCTTATTCACAACTATAAAGGATTTGAACAAACGTCAAATCAGATGGTACGAAACCCTTACGGATTACGATTTCGAGATCATATATAGAAAAGGATCTGAAAACGGAAGAGCAGACGCGCTTAGCCGAAGAGAGGATTTAAAATCGGAAGAACTAGTGGATAACGCACTACTATTACGCACCAATAAGGATGGGAACCTTGTATTAGGCACCTGAGAAATCAATGCAACCTGGCAAGCTACGCTAGATGATACGTAGATGCGACGAATTGCATTAAGCGTTAAGAACGACGAATACCTGAATAATTAGGAAACGAACCCGCATGTTATAAAGAAAGGCGAGGCCTTCTTATACAACGAACGACAGTATGTTCCTAGTACACTTCAGAAACGACTCGTTAAAGAAATACATGAACACCTGTTATATGGACACCAGGGTGTAGGGAAGACAATCAACAGACTACGAAGATCGTATGACTTCCCAGAAAGCAGAAAAATTGTGCAAGAAACCATCAAAGAATGCGACATATGCAACAAAGCAAAATCAGGACGACACGCGCTATATGGTGAATTACAACTGATACCACCACCTGAAAGAGCATGGCAAACAATAACCATGGACTTCATCGTCAAACTACCAAAGTCTAAAGAACTAATGACAGGAATCAGCTACGATAGTATCCTGGTCATTGTTGACAAACTCACGAAATATGCTTACTATATCCCTTATATGGAATCTAGTAACACTAAGGATTTAGCATATATGGTTTTCAAGACAGTTATCGCTCAACACGGTCTACCAACAAAACTAATATCGGATCGCGATAAGTTATTTACGTCGAACTTCTGGAAAAGCCTTATGGAAATTATGAAAATCAAGCAGAATCTGTCCACAGCATTTTATCTACAAACAGATGGACAAACGGAAATCTTAAACTAGATACTTGAACAATACCTACGAAGCTATGTTAACTATCAGCAGAACGATTGGGTAGAATGGCTACCTCTGGCACAATGGGCTTATAATAGCTTAGAAAACGAAAACATAAAAATGTCACCATTTAGGGCAAACTACGGATTTGACCCTGTAATCGAGACACACGCGGCATAAAGCGTGCACGCACCAGCAGCTATAGCGCATGCAGCAACCATTACGAACACGCAAAAACATTTGCAAAAAGAATGGATTTTCCTATAGAACCGAATAAAGCATTATGCGGATAAAAAGAGATTGTCAGCGCTAATCCTAGAGGAGGGGCATAAAGTATACCTCATCCGCAAAAACATAAAGACAAAACGACCTAGCGACAAACTCGACTAGAAGAAAATAGGACCATTCATTATTAAACGAAAACTATCAAACACTAACTATGAACTATCATTACCAGAAGGGATGAAAATACATCCTATATTCCATATTTCATTACTAGAGAAAGCACCAGACAGTGCTACGATCGCTATAAAAATCACAGTGGAAAACACAAACGAGTACGAAGTGGAAAGGATCCTTAAGGCACGAGGAAACATTAAAAACCGTCATTATCTCATTAAATGGAAAGGGTACCTAAACTCAGAAAACACGTGGGAACCAATCGGA
>JAFEME010000167.1:0-53460 GCA_018831755.1 Niveomyces coronatus | reverse complement strand
AGGGGGTTCATTCACTCTGGTCATCGTGAAGCCAGCATCCCAGCGTGTTTCCATCAGCAGATATACCCGCAGCTCAAACAACTCTACCCAATAAGTCGGCCAACCGGCTGTGACCCTCTCCGCAGACGTGGCCAATGAGGGCGACAAACCGCAGACTGCAGGACAATGGAGGTTGGTAAAGGGACCCTTGTCGATATATTTTGGAAAAGGAAATACCCCTGGCGCTAACTGTTGACAAAAGGAGACTTGCTTCGGTAGTTGATTGGTAGCGCCACAAAGAAAAAAACAAAAAACACTTGGCCTCGCCCGTGCTATCCCGGCGTTAAAGTGGTTACCCGCCCATTCTTGGTCGTGGTCGTGGTGGCGGAGGAATGCATCAAATGGCCCCATGCCAAATGCCACGCCAGAATGGCTGGCTCTGGCTCACAGACTCACCACCTACTATACGCGAGGCCGCCGCCCAGTGGCTTGGCTTTCAGTTAATAAGTCCTCGAGTCGAGCAAGCCCCGAGGCAAGGCCTTGCTTGTATGTCGCAGTCTCCTCCATCTCCTCTGATTCTTCACACTCTTTCACGTCCATCTCTCATTCTCGTCTCTCATTTGGCCACATTTTTCTTGATTAATCTTTTGCTATAGTTGTCGTGGTAGATTTAGTGACCCCGCTGTCCGGTGCAGAGACTACGGGAAATTTTACGGGCGTATATAGCGCTGGCGTCGAGTATAGCATCTGTGGCATTGCGCCCGCGCCAGATATATTCATCGATATAAAGTCACGCCGGACCTGAACAAGCAGGCAAACGTCTTGGCCAAACGATTGATCCAAATCCTGTCACTCGACTCGCGTTCTACCCAAGTCTTTTCCCGGAATCATGAGGCTGTCGGCAGTCACCTTGCTGGCTGCGTCCAACCTGGCCAGTGCCCTGACCCAGCAGTGCAACGGCAAAGCAGTCAACGAGGGCGGCAACTACTTCTGCGGTGCTGTCAGCCACATCCTCTACCAGGGTATCGGGGGTAGCGGTAGCTATGATGCCGTCAAGTCGATGAGCGCAACTGGCGAGTGTCAAAAGGAGAAGCAGACCTTTGAAGGCCCACTGGCCCCGTTCGATCAAGATGTAAGTGAAGCTTGAACCAGAACCAAGCACTTGCATGCAAATTGGCCAGCGCGGGGTTCAGTCGAAGATTACTTCGTACGCAACCAGCTAATCACAACCCTCAGCTCTCCTTCAACTTTCGTGGCCCTCTCAACCTCTTTCGATTCGCCGTCTACACTCCCTCCGACAAGATCAAGCGGAAGCGTGATGTCGATGCTCGTAGCCACCAGCAGGTTCACGAGATCAACAAGAAGAGACGCCATCAGCACCAGCACCAACACGAAAAGCGTGCCGAAATGGTCACTGCCACTATTGATGGCAAGGTCGTCTCCTGGGTAAATGATTTCTTCGGCCCCAGCTCCGCCGCGCCTGCTCCTCCTGCCGCTACTACGCCCGCCGCTGCCCTCGCCAATGCTGCCGCCAACGTTGCCGTTAACTCTCCGCCTCATGCGCCTCAATCGTCCGCTTTCTCCAAGACCAAACCGAAGACCAAGCCCACGACGGGCTCAAGCAAGAACTGGGAGCGCACATCGTACTACGATGCGGAAAGCCAGGTGGCAGACAACCTTGTCTTTCTTGGCAATTATGGAGGCGCCGGCTCAGGTGTCTTTGACTAGTAAGTGGATGAAATCATTTCACCAGAAACTTATTCTACAAGTCACTTAAACCAATTCCTCTTTACGCAAATACTAACATTTGTTGTAGCGTATTTGGAAGTTCACTCGCATACCTCAATGCTCAGGGCAACGGCGGCGCCAGTTCGTCGCAGATTCTCGCCAATGTCGACATTCCTTCTAACAAGGAGTTTGCCATCTACAGCGCCGAGAAATGTGATGAGTCCTGTGGCTTCGTTCGAGCCAAGGACGTAGCTTACAGTTCGTTCTCCCCCCCCCTCGTGATTACTAAGATTTTATCCCCGGGCTGGACTACTCGGCTGACTCTATTTCTTCCTCTCTCTCTCAGAGGGCTTCGGGGGCGCTTTCAAAATGTTTCTCATTGAGTTCAAGATGCCCATGGATGGCAGCAGCGGTTTCAACGCCGACATGCCCGCCATCTGGGCCCTCAACGCCGCCATTCCTCGCACCGCGCAGTACAACGCCTGCAGCTGCTGGCCCCAGTGCGGCGAGCTTGACTTTTTCGAGGTTCTCGCTTCCGGTGACAACAAGTGCAAGAGTCATGTCCACCTCACCAACGGTGGAGGTTCCTCCGACTACTTCCCACGGCCCACCGACAACCATATCAAGGCCGCCATCATCTTTGACGCCGACGCCGGCAGTGTCTCCATTCGTATCCTGCCCGACAGCACGAAGTTCGACGGCAAGTATGATGACGAGACCGTCCAGTCCTGGATTCATGGCAACACCTCATCTTCTGTCAAGGAGGGCGGAGTTGTCGAGGAGCTCGTCTCCAGCTTGTTCCAGATTGCGGGCGGCCTTCTGTAGACTTGACGTGTATGTAGGAATTTGCCTCTTGTTTTCGATTCTTGTAAAAACACGGTTGGGAGATCGCATGTTGATTCTTCTACGAAAAAGTGGACAAATTGGAGAATGACGTTCGACGATGTTTGCTTCTTTTCTTGTTCTATTTAACTCTTCTTTGGATTCAATGACTATTCTTGGATACCTTGATGATTAGGGACTATATTTCTTCTTGCCCCAATCGTTTTACTTCAATTCTTATTCTTCACTTCTCCATAAATGAACTTGTGACCGAGGTCATCAAACTTTGCACACACGTACTTGTCTGCCCCTTTCATGACACGGAGAGGTTGATTAATAAGGCTGTGATGGTATAGACGCGATATCCCTAGATACAACAAACTTCACACAAAAAAATGGTGTACAAGCTTATGCTACATTATACGAACCCAAACGCTATACCCCCGCTCCATGGCAGTCGCATCCAAAACAAAATGTACACGCGACAATGTCGCCCCATCGTAGTAACACAGCTCGACTCAGGACTTGGGACCATCCTTCTTGGCGGCATCAGAGGAGAGCCCGACGACGTTTCGAATCGTTCCGAAGCTCAAGCAGTCGCTGATGCGGTTGGCCCCAGAGAAGAGCATGACGAGCCGGTCTACGCCGCAGCCCCAGCCACCGGTCGGGGGCAAGCCGTAGTCGAGCGCCTTGATGTAGCTCCTATCGAGTGGCGTCGTTTTCCACTCGTCCTCCTCGTAGAAATCTTCAGTGTCTTCCGTTTCTTCGTCCTCTTCAGCCTCTTCTTCCTCTTCTGTAGCCTTCTCCAGTTGCTCGCCTTTTGTAACTGCTGCTGCTGACTCTGCTATCTCCTCGGAAGCTGCGGCCGCTTCATCTGCATCAGCATTTATTACAACCCCGCCATTCTCGTCATTGGCCAGGTTTCGATGGGTCGTGAGCTTGCGCTGCTGTTCAGCTGGATCGTTTTCCTCCTCGTACATGTTGGCAACCTCACGACCGCCGATAAACAGCTCCGCTCGGGCAGACACGAGCTGGTATGTTTTGGGACAGAGGAAACTCTTGGCCAGGGGTGACATGCAAGCCGGATGATTTGTGATGAAGAGCGGCTCCTCAAACGACTTGGGCTCTATATACATGGCAGCCAGTCGATCGAGGAGCTTCGGCAGCGACGTGGGTACGATACCAGGTATGTTTATGCCGGCCAGTTTCATAACCACAAGGAGCTCTGGTAAAGCGTTTTCAGAAGAAAGCTTGGGGAACCGAACACCAGTAGCCTCCTCCAAGGCAGGCACAAGCTCGACCTGCTTGAAAGGCCGCTTGAACTTCTCTAGGTCGACCGGTGGGAGCGAGGTGAGATGTTTGGCAATCAGGTTTTGCGAGTGCTCAGCGAGGCTGTATAAAAGCTCTTCAGTTTCCTTAATAAGATCCGATAGGCTCGAATATGCGCTATAGAATTCGCACATGGTGAATTCGGGATTGTGAGTAGCGTCGACGCCCTCATTTCGAAACGCCGGACCGATTTCGAAAACTTTGTCGACGCCGCCAACAACCAGGCGCTTGAGCCACAGCTCGGGGGCGACACGCAAAGCCAGATCTTTGCCTTTGAATTCAGTCGCCCTGGTGACGAATGGTCGTGCAATGGCGCCTCCTGCATTCTCGGCCAGGATTGGAGTCTGGAACTCCAAAAAACGCTTCGAATGAAAATGATCCCGCATACGTCTAGTTATCTCGGAACGAAGGCGCAGAACATCGACGGTTTCATTGTTGACAAGCATGTCTACGTGGCGGTCTTGCATTCTCGTCTTCGAGTCAGTCAGCTTCTCCGGTATCTGCTCCATGGTTGGAGAGAGTAGCTCTGGGATCTCTCTCGCCTCCAGCGTCAGTTGTCCGGTGCTTTTTCGATCACGAACGCCTTTGACGGCTGTGACGGCGTCAGCACTGGCAACCGTGAACGGGGAATTGCAATGTGTGCAAGCCTACATATGTGATCGCCAACTTGGATGAGCGAGGTGAAAAGTTTAAACTTCTTCGAGTTGTGTGTACATATATTGTTGCTGGGCTTGACACACTTTGACTTATTCACCATGATTTGCACTTTTTGAAACTCATTTACGATATCAAGAAAGATGAGAGACCGGCCGACGACACGCTTGGCCCGAACACGTCCCACCAGATTGATAAGAGGATGCAACAAGTCATTGTCCTCACTCTCAAGGAACTCTGGCACAGCCATGCGAGCCTCGTCAGACTCGATGCGGGGATAAGACTGAGGGTAGAGAGGCGAGTCACTCTCTCTATCCTTGCTCAAGTCTGTTTGACGCTGCTGCTTGAACGGCGAGGCATTCTCTATGTCTTCGTGAGCTTCAGCGGGCTCGCGAAGATTACGGTTCGAATCTGATACAGAGGCAAAGGCTCGAGTGTTCAATCTAGATGGACCGCGAAAGTTGCAGCGCACACGCACTGGCCTGCTTCGTTCTAAGCATCGCGCTACTGCGCCGCAGCGCCGCACACAATTGCCGAGTATCATTCTGTCTGCCTCATGTTAGACTCATGCCGGCCAAGATGTTTGCCAAAATGGTGTGAGAGGGGGAAGTTCGTCAGATGTTGGCATTGTGTAATCACGCACAGCAAGCTGTGTCAATCGCAGCGGTTCTGAAGCGAGATGCGAATTCATCATGTAGGGAAATTTTTGAACAGTGGAGGCAATGGTAAATCAACTTACGCTCATCTCGTTAATATCGGGCACATAGTTAAAACGAAGTGCCAGGCTCACTGAATTCTTCCGCCACCGGCAGAAAGAATGCGCTGAGAAGTGTGATGCAAAAGGGAAACGTGAAAGAGTTTGGTCAAAATCGAGCTTTTTCAATGGTCAGCGACAGGAACCCACATCTGCTTAGTCATTGACATGCCCGGCCTAACCATCTCCAGCAAGTACCTACTTTGGAGAGCTTTGGAGTCTCGCAGTTTGTTCATCACCAACAATTAGTCCTCGCAGCGCAACGATCAAGCCAGTGGCATTTTGCTCAATCAGCGTCTCGAAACTGGGTCGCAGAATATAAAACACACGGCAGCATGGCGCAACAACCTTTGCCGACGACAGCCCAACCAACCGACATCTACGGCGGAGGTACGACAACTTGACCCGGCGCGTGCTGCGCGCGTTGTCGCAACGTGATTTCCAAAGTCTAACTTATTTCAATCAGATGAGGTATCGGCTCTCGTTCTCGATCCTGGGTATTGCACCACGCGCGCGGGCTTCGCCGGCGAAGACATACCAAAATCCGTGCTCCCCTCGTTCTACGGCCATGTCACGACAGAGCCACCGAAGGATGTGTTTGGTGACGAATGCCTTATCCCCCGAGAAAACTTTGAGATCCGCAACTACATGAACCGCGATAGCGTCGTCGAGGACTGGGATGTCGCTTCCAAGATCTGGGAGCATATGCTGATCAAGCGTCTTCAGCCTGAGCGCCCAACACATCCGTCAAAGAACGGTCTCAACGACGAGCCCAAAGAAGCAGACACCGATGGTGACATTGCAATGGAGGAAGCAGAGACGCAAGAGAAACCCCTCCAGGAGAACCCTTTACTCATAAGTGAGGCTGCATGGAATTCTCCCAAGAGTCGAGAAAAGGCTATCGAGTTGGTGATGGAGAATTGGGGCTGTCCTGCCTTCTGGCTCAGTAAGACGGCAGTCCTGGCTGCATTCGCCGCAGGCAAGGCTACTGCCCTTGTCATTGATGTCGGCGGCGCCAACACGTCTGTCACCGCCATCCACGATGGCATGGTTCTCAAGCGCTCGGTGCAGCGGTCTCACGCCGGCGGTTTATGGCTCTCGTCACAGATTCGCAATTTGTGGGAGACGTCAGATCCCAAGGTCAACCTAGTTCCGACATATATGATTGAGAATAAGACTGCCGTGGATGCATTGACGCCAGCACAATACCGCCAGCGAAAATTTCCCTTTCAAATCAGCGACTCCTTCAAGCTATACGAGGAAGAGCGCGTCCTAACCGAGTTCAAGGAGTCGGTAGTAGAGGTGTGGCGTGGCCCCGGCAAACTCAGCGCACCCGGCAACGAGGACTACGTTAAGACCCAGCCCGGCCGAGTCTTTGAGATGCCTGACGGCTACAACCAGATGTGGCGCGAGCAACGTTTTAGAGTGACGGAAGGTCTCTTTGACGAGAATGCCGGCCTGTCTGTGCCAGAATCAGAGCGGCTCAACAAGAGCCAAACCATTCCTGAGCTCATCCGAGCGTCGCTCAGCGCTATTGATGTGGATCTACGCGGCAATTTGCTGGCCAACGTGGTTGTGACGGGCAGTACCAGTCTGATCAACGGTTTCAATGATCGTCTGAACAATGAGCTGACGGCCATGTATCCCGGCCTCAAGATCAAGATCCATGCTGCTGGCTTGACGAGCGAGCGACGATTCGGTCCTTGGATCGGTGGAAGCATCCTGGCAAGTCTGGGCACATTCCACCAGATGTGGATCTCAAGAAAGGAGTACGAGGAGAACGGTGCCGGCATTGTAGAGAAGCGCTGCAAGTAAAGCAGCGATGATCTATACTATGACTTTCAGGAAGACAAAAAAAAAAAAACGCTAGAGCGCAGATGAGTGCTTTGGCTTGCCGCCACGCTGCGGAGTTTTCAGGCGTAAAGGAGTTGGAACCTGAGTTATGGACAAGTAATGGTGTATACGATAAGGGCTGTCGCTATATTGAAAAAAAAAAAAATCACTGCGGCTATGTATGAAACAAGTGGAAGGAAGTTCTTGATATTTCCAAAATGGGTAGGCTCTAATTGGCCGCCATAGATGTGTTTATATATGTGTGTGTACATGTGTCGAGATGTCATGCACGCGATGGTGTATAAATCAGTGGTTGACGGTATCGTTCTGCTTGGTATCAAGCTCCCTCTCGGCCCTGCGCATCTTGACCCAGGCACCCAGCTCATTCCAAATCTCCTGTTTCTGCGCCGGAGACAACGTCGCCGCCAGCCCACTCGTGCTCGAAGCAACAAAGACCCTTGCGCCCGGCCACGCGCCTCTTCCTCTCCCTTCCTCTCCTTCCCCGGCGTCGCTCTCCGCCGCCGCCGCCGCCGCCTCCTCCTCCGTCACGACGCCCATATTCTCCGTCTCATCCTGCCAGCCGTACCTGAAGCGCTTCCCCACGGGGGCGCCGGCGTGCCTGACGCGCCATATGCTCTCCCAGATGGACTTGCCGACGACGACGAGGCTCTCCGGGCGCCAGCGGCGGGCCTTGGCCTCGAGGGCGGCGACGCCGTCGTCCATCTCGCGGCGGCTGAGCTCGGCGCCGTTGCGGCTGGGGCGGGCGACGATGTTGGTGAAGCCGAGGCCGTAGAGGGCGGGCAGGCGGCGGTCCTCCTCGGGGCCGCAGGCGCGCGGGGTGACGCCGCTGCTGTGCAGGAGCCGCCAGAAGAGGTTGGTCGGGTGGGCGTAGGCGTGGCCGGTCCGCGCGGTCTGCAGGCCCGGGTTGAGGCCGACGAAGAGCACGAGCAGGCCGGCGCAGATGGCGTCGGGGAGGAGCGAGAGGTGGGCGTAGGTGGAGGGCGGCGCGTAGGTGGAGGGTGGCCGTCTGCGCTTGGGAGGCTTCGGTTGGGGGGAGGTGGTGGTGGTAGAGGTTGGGCGCGAGCGCTTCTTGGCGGGAGATTTTGTAGGGTTGAGGCTGGAAGAGACAGGGACACTGTCGTCGGTCGAGGAAGCAATGGCAGCCTGTCTTGCGCTGCGTCTGGGTGATGGGGCTTCTGGAGCTTTGTACATGTACTCTTGAAGCTGCAGATGGCCCTGAAATGATGATGGGGGAGGTGGCGGCGAGTTATTATCGCCCGCATCGGCGTCGCTTTCCTGAGCAGTTGGACTCATTATACCGAAGAAAAAAAATTCCAGGCTCGTGCAATAAAAACCTGTCGAAAGTGACAAATTTGTTTATATCGTCCTCAATAGCATGGTTGATGCGGAGGGTAGGCTGCTGTGGGCTCGTAGCTCGTCGGTTCGGGATTTCATCCTTCCCTGCACTATAGGTGGCGAGACCGGGATGTCAAGGCCGTCTTATTGGTACGAAACAGGCAGACAATTTGGCCTTTTCACTCGAATCCGGCACATCGTCAACGAAGCCCCAAAAGCAGTATTCAAATCAAGCTGTCGTGAGGATGTTGAAATTTGGACCAGCACGGCCGTGCGCTACCTCGAATACCTTGTTTATACGTGGATGGAACAGAGCGAGAGAATACAACATAGGACGCTTGATGTGCTATGTGACTATTGCTTAATTGGCATACATGCCTCTTCTAGCTTTGAAATGTTGCATTTAAATTATCAACAAAGACTAACTAAACCGTCACTGTAAAGATCATCACAGCGGCCGCATAATAAATGCAGACTGGGAGTGTGACAGGCAGAGATACCAAGGGTGGTGGTATTGGGCATCTCAGACCTAGACCCTTCGCGCGGCTGATTTTCTTCTTGTAGAATGCATGATACAATACAGATTGGCTTCAAGCTAGAGTCGCCATACATTGAGCAGAAACGAACAATACGAGCCGCCTGCACAAAGCGACGCATTTGTTGAGACGCCTTCTACCAGCCCCAGTGAACAAGCAAGAGAGCTGAAATTGACCCTGGTAGACTCTCCGGAACCCTCAGCCGCTTGTTCTCGAACGATGACCGATTCGTCTGAAGTCCAAGTATTCACTCCATGTTGCAAGCTTCAATGTTGCTACGAGTCTCGCAGAGCTCTTTGGAATGAATTGATAATACAATATGGCGCATAATCATCAACAGTTAGCACATGTCGTATGTGGGCAAGTCATCTTTTCAGCATGCTAGCAGTCTTGTTAACCGGGATGAAGAGTCACGACTTTGATGGCCTGCAGGTCAGAGCGGACCGCGACAACCACCCTGAACTCTACCATGCGCGTGGGCAGAACTCTTCCATGCCGATATATCATGAGCCGCGGTCACAACACGCCATCGCACAAAACACATCATCGACACAGCCGAAGCGATCGGATATATGTGGCGTCAGCCGGCGCTGTTCTATCATTACCGCCGTTATCGCGGGGGCAATCATCATTGCTGGTGCTCTTGGGGGTGGCTTAGGCGGCGGTCTGTCTGCGCAGAGGCACACAATGGACCGAGACGGATCAACAGGGTGAGTCCGTCCCGTCGAGGACTGACCCAAACCACTACCTCAACACTCCTAAACTGATGATACATCATGGCCGTAGGAATTCACTTTCCACGGCAACAAGTGATTCCACAGTGCCCTCCTCGTCTGCATTGGTGTCACCCACTTCATCCTCGATGTCGTCTTCCTCGCCTACACCCGATGCAGCCAAACACTTCAGCGACTGCCCAAGTTCCAACGGCACCACCTACACCTCCATGTCCTTTGCGAGTGGCAACAATGGCCCAATTCCCGCCGGTGCCAAGAATGGCCTCAAGTTTGTGAAGCTGTGCAAGTCGGGCGTGCGCGGCAGCACGAACCTTGCGCAGGGTGTGGTCGCCACGTTTGACGAGTGCATAGACTTGTGTGCGAGCTACAACTTCTGGTCTGGGTCTGAACGCTGCACGAGCGTCACGTACAATAGTGTAAGCTCGTGCTGGATCGCATCGGGAAAGTGGTCGGGGATGACTGTGAACGGTGACGTGGACTCGGCCGTGCTGGAAAGCACGGCGTGATAGACGCTCTAGAGCATGATAATACGGATAGCTCTGGCCCAATTGGGCTCAATATCGATGCTTAATATACCGAGCATGACAATTGGCGAATGCGATTAGCATGTATATGTCATACGAAATGCTTTATTTAGAAACGTTGAAGGAATAAATAATTAATTGATTGGCTTGTTGAAAAGTTATCTGCAGGCAGGGCAAAAGTCGATCGACGGAGTTGGCTGGGCCCCACCATGAAAAACCACGGCCGCCGATTCAGGAACAGAAGAACCAGTCACAGTAGATACTGATGCTGCATTCCAGTGTCTCTTTTTCATCCGGAAGCAATTTTCTTTTCTCCTTTTTCTTTTTTTTTTTTTGGCACCAGTCTCAATCCCTTAATTTTATATCACCCCTTCACCACTCTCGACTACGCCTACGGCTGCTCACCACCACGGTCGTTTTCCTTTTACCCCTCCATTTGACGGAAGCATCTCCCTCTCTCTACGTCATGGAGACCGAGCTTCCCCTTCCCTTTCTCGTCAGCGTCGCCGTTCCTCCGGGGCCAGGAAAACTCGACGGACTCACGCGCGAGGAGATTGCCGTCCTCGGCTGCCCCTTCCTCGATGCTCGGCCACAGTATCTCGACAAGTTCGCCAACTTTTTCAGCCACCACAGCACCGAGTTCCAGGCTCATCTTGACGCGACCGCCATTGAGTCGCAGGACGACGTCTTCGGCCTGCTCGATCGTGGAGCCAGGCGGGTCTTTGTCACTCCCGAGGCGCTTTCACAGTATGCTGAGCTGGGAGACCGCGTGCTGCCCGTTGTCAGCGTGTCCGACCTTTCTGCCGCTTCCGAACACGGCCTGCTCGTTCGTGACTTTGACCCCAAGACGTGGGATGTTGCCAAGTTTGTTGCCGACGCCCAGTCAGCGAAACCCAGAGTCCTCTATATCAAACCCGTTGATGGCGCAGACCTCTCCGAATTTATCGAGATTGCCCAAAAGAGCAATGCCGTCCCCATCTTGCCCTCCACCGGCCTGACCACCGACAAGGCCGATACCGGCAAGCTTCTTCTCTCCAAAGTCATTTCCAGCCGTTGGACTTCTGACCGCTCCGATGGTCTCATTCCAACAGTCGTTACAGATCAGGCAGGTGTCTCTCTCGGCCTCGCCTACACGAGTGAGGACAGCATTCTCGAGGCTCTACGAACGCAGACCGGTGTCTATCAGAGCAGAAAGCGCGGGCTGTGGGTTAAAGGAGCCACATCCGGCGACACTCAAGAACTAGTGCGCATCGCCCTCGACTGTGATAACGACACTCTCAAGTTTGTCGTCAAGCAGAATGGCCGCTTCTGTCATCTGCAGCAGTTTGGCTGTTTCGGCAACTTGAGTGGCATCGCCGCCCTCGAGCAAACCCTCGTGTCTCGCAAGGAATCCGCTCCCCAAGGGTCTTACACTGCCCGCCTCTTCTCCGACGAAAAGCTTCTCCGCGCCAAGATCATGGAAGAGGCTGAGGAGCTCTGTGATGCCAAGACGCAGCAAGACGTCGCTTTTGAGGCGGCGGACCTAATATACTTCACCCTCGCAAAGGCTGTCAGCGCCGGCGTGAGCCTCGCCGACGTGCAGGCCAACCTCGATGCCAAGAGCCTCAAGGTTAAGAGGAGACCAGGAAATGCAAAGGGCAAGTGGGCGGAGAAGGAGGGCATCACAAGTTCTACGGCCACCTCCACGAAACCAGCTGCTGCCGCGACGACGGACACCAGTGCAGCCTCCAGCGACCGCATCGCTATGCAGCGTGTGGATAGTGCCACCATCTCGGTCGCGGAACTCGAAGCCACTCTGCAGCGCCCATCACAGAAATCTCCTGACGCCATTCTCAAGATTGTTACGCCTATCATCGAAGATGTTCGCAAAGGGGGCGACAAAGCTCTCCTCTCCTATACCCACAAGTTCGAAAAAGCCACATCTCTCAGCTCCCCGGTCCTCAAGGCCCCATTCCCCGCCGAACTCATGAAGCTCTCTCCGGAGACCATCAAGGCCATTGATCAGTCCTACGAAAACATACGCAAGTTCCACGCCGCCCAGGCTGAAGACAAACCCCTCAGCGTTGAGACCATGCCCGGCGTCGTCTGCGGCCGCTTCTCGCGCCCTATCGAGCGTGTCGGTCTCTACGTCCCCGGCGGCACCGCGGTCCTGCCCAGCACAGCGCTCATGCTCGGCGTGCCCGCCATGGTCGCCGGCTGCCGCAAGATAGTCCTGGCCTCGCCGCCGCGCGCCGACGGCAGCATCTCCCCCGAGATCGTCTATGTTGCGCAGAAAGTCGGCGCCGAGAGCATCGTGCTCGCGGGCGGCGCGCAGGCCGTCGCCGCCATGGCCTACGGCACAGAAAGCGTCAGCAAGGTGGACAAGATCCTCGGCCCCGGCAACCAGTTCGTCACGGCCGCCAAGATGCATGTCAGCAACGACACCAATGCCGGCGTCAGCATCGACATGCCCGCGGGGCCGTCGGAGGTGCTCGTCGTCGCCGACAGCCACGCCAAGCCGGCGTTTGTCGCCTCCGATCTCCTCTCGCAAGCCGAGCACGGTGTCGACAGCCAAGTCATCCTCCTGGCCGTCGGCCTCTCGGAGTCGCAGCTCAAGGCCATCGAGGACGAGGTGCACAACCAGGCAGTGGCCTTGCCCCGCGTCGATATTGTTCGCGGCGCCATCAAGCACTCGGTGACCGTCACCGTCAAGACCATGGACGACGCCATGCGCATCAGCAACGGCTATGCCCCCGAGCATCTCATTCTACAGGTCGCCGACGCCGCCAAGGTGGTCGACAAGGTCATCAATGCTGGCAGTGTCTTCATTGGCGATTGGACCCCTGAGAGCGTCGGCGATTATTCTGCTGGCGTGAACCACTCTCTGCGTAAGTTATTTCCCCCAACGCAACAGTCTTGTTTGCCTAATCACCGTCACCATCTTATTTGCTAACTTTTTTTTTTCCATAGCTACCTATGGATATGCAAAGCAATACTCGGGCGTCAATCTCGCCTCCTTCATGAAGCACATCACCTGCTCCAACCTCACCAGCGAGGGCCTTCGCAATGTCGGCCCCGCCGTCATGCAGCTCGCCGGCGTCGAGGAGCTGCACGCTCATCAGCGGGCTGTCCAGATTCGCTTGAAGCACCTCGACGAGCAGAAGAAGTAGCCAGCCTCCTTAATTCATGGTTTTATCAAAAGTCAGCGAGAAGTATGGGAAACGATGAAGATGAAGTTATGGGAGATGACCAAAACGGGTTTTCTATTGGGTGCTTCTTTTAGATAAAGTCTCGATCTGGTACCGACACCGCGGTGTAGAGAGATAATGTTATATTTTGTCTAAAAAAACAATTGACTATGTAATCGAATTTTTAGGGTAGTTAATTATTCACAGATCAGTTCAACTTTTGAAGGCAAATCACGCTCTTAGCCAGGCGAAACAATAAAGGTGTTCTTCATTCTATGTCCAGCCACCATCAGGCATGTCTATGTGTTTATGAAGAGATGCTCGTTACGTTTAGGTAGCCCTCAAAAGTGAAAAGTACAAAACTCGTGCCCGCGAAAACAAAAAGCTTCAAATAATGCAATACACGCCACGCTATGCTTCGACAACCAGAAATAAAGCAATCCGCAAACCACCCCCCCTCACCGGAGTGTGTATGCAGAAATGCTTGCCGTGTACGTCAATCGCACCCAGCGATCCCTTATTCCTCCCGTTGCCCTCTTCTTTACGATATCCATGCTCGCTCACTCAACCGGATAGCGGTCGAATCTCGACGGGTTCTACTACGTTTGGCGATTCCTGCTCGTCATTCTTGAAAATGAAGGAGTCGCTACCTCTGCCCTGCTGTTATTTTGGTGACAAAAAAACAGTCCATTTTAGCCTATTTCTCTTTCTTGTCCATGGAGAGATGACCAACCCCAGTTATTATCTCCGCGGCGTAGTCCTCTTCAACATCGTCGGCATTTTTCCGAATGATGTTCGCATCCGCCTCATCTACCTCGATGTCGCCGTCTTCATATTCGTCACCTTCGTCGTATTCTTCATCCTGGCTAGCATTGCCCGGGTCATCAATCGCCTCGAGCTGGCTTTCCGTCAGAGACGCCGCCATGTGCGCTTCTACCTCATCGATTGAAGCCCGCGAAATGTAACTTTCGCCGAGACGCTCGTCCAGGCCTTCATCGTCCTCTCCGTCAGTATATTCGCTGCCCTCTTCGGGTTCGTCGGCGCTTTCGTCACTGTCACTGGCGGAGAACTCGTCCAGCTCAAGTGGAGGGTCTCTCCAGTACTTGAAGTCGGTGTAGTCTTCACCACCGCTCTTTACCAAGGTCGACACGGACGGAAAATAATGATCCACGACCTCATTAATGTGCACGTAGGTCATCTTCAGCTTATTTAGGCTCAACAAGTCAAGAGACACTTCTGAGTTGGAGTTGATGGTGAATATGCGGTTCCGGGGAACGTCGACAGTTCGATAAGAGATTTGATCCGTCAATCGATTACCAAATCCAGCATAGAAGGGCGTCCTGTCGGGCCCGTACAGATTAGCAATGTCTCGAAGTGTAGCCATCTTGAAGACGTGAGGCTTGCGCAGATACACCTCGCGACGAAGAGCAGCCATTGTTCTATCGGGTGACAGGATGGTTGGTCCGTGTGGCATTCTATAGCCTTCCTGAACAATGTTGTTAAGATATGCTCTCGTGGTATCAGCCTGCCCGACTGAGCGGCTGGTAAGATACATAATGTTGTACCCGTTGAGTGCAATGTCGCTATAGAGTTTGGCAATGCCAGCGTGTGTCCAGTCGCGACCAATCATGTTCAGCACTTGGCCCAGAGCATCCGATTTGGTGATGGTCCCATCAATGTCGGAGATAACAACTGGCGTGTCGTACCTCCAGAGGTACATATTAGCCGTGCAGGTAGCGCGATTAACGGTAAAGCTGAGTGGGTTCTCGCCCGGCTTCAATTTGAGGTTCTTGAGCTGATCACTAGTCAGGCGTAGGGTCTTGGCATAATTGCGATTTGGGTTGCCGACACCCATATCGGCAGGGGTTCTTGGAGGTGTTTGTAGGCCGACCGGGCCAGCGTCCGACTCGGAGCGCCGATGTGTTGGGGCGCGGGGAGAGCTTGTGATATCGCTACCGTCGCTTTGGTAGCCAGGATCGGACAGCGCATCGGCTGCCACATTATGACGATGTGCTTGAAGCGAGGACTCGATCGTCTTGTTCATGGCGGCCTTTTTGGCTTGCTCACTGCTGTAGATCCACAGATTGCCTTCTTCGTCAAAGCCAAAAAGGGCACCAATATCGTAGTTGCCGTCGAGTTCCTCGGAGAGAATTTTCCTGGCCTGAATCTCAGCGCGAAGCATTTCCTCTTCGCTACTTCGGAATCCGGTCATGTCGAGCATCAAATCGCCAGTCTCAGTAATCTTGCTAGGGATGTTGACGGCAGAGAGACCGCGTGATAGAGTCGTGGCACGTTCGATAGCTTCTTGGATACTGGCCGGCGAGGGACTTTGCGATCGTTCAGAGCCTAGCTCACCCGCTTCACTACTCTCTGCAACGTTGACACGGGCCGATGGGCGCAATATATCTTCACTGCGAGGGCGAGCGAGGGCAGCGGACCAATCACCAGAAGCTGGCCGTAGGTTTGATGAGTTGAGAGGCGAGGCGCGCGGAGTGGGATAAGCTGTTGAGAATTTGAGCATCATCGCCAGTCGAAAGCAGATATATCAGTCTTACCATTTTGTCCCTGGTTTTCCTCCGAACTGGCAGCCGACAATCTGCGGTCATTCAGAGTTTCATCGTCCAGCGCAAACTGATCGGGCAGCCCCAGCTGCGATATGGACTCATCGGGGCCAAGGGGCGGGCTGCTAGCTGGAGATACGAGCGGGGAAGTCTGCATAGACTCTGGAATTGTCTCTGAGGTTTCAAAGACGAAGAAAGCCTCCCCACCCTCGCCAAGCTTCATGGAGTATTCCTGCTTGGCCCCATTGACTCGAAACTCTACCTTCTTTTCGTATGGCCGGAGTAGAGAGAATTTGCCGAAACGCACGTGGAAAGGTGAGCAGGCTAGGGTACCATCCTCATGTTCAACAACGATGACATCGATGGCACCGCTCAGGGTGGCTGGGTTTATAGAGTTCCAGGCCGTCGACACGGAGTCGCTGATGTTGCGCACGTACTGCATGCTGAAGGACCGTCGTCGTCAAGTCCGCGCGCGGAAGCGGCCGACGTGGGCAAAGGCGAGCAATGAGAAAAACGAGCGATCGAGGGGGGGGGCCGACGTCAGCAGGTGGGTATTCCGAGGTTGACAATGTCGACTTAGTGAAATCTAGAACGAATACTGCAACAACGACCAAGGAGTGCCCAGAAGATTGTACAGTGGATGAGCTGCTGCTTGGGCTATGCTTCAGGTACGGGGTGATGATGGGTCGCGAATTGGATTGCTTGCTGCAGTCGTGGTTTGCAGGACACAAGGTAGATCGAAGTGGCGGGACAGAAACGAGGGGAAGGAAAACCAAGCGGGCCGAGTCGTATATTTCGGGTTCAAACTTGGAAAGAAATCGTGGAGAGGTTTGATTAGGAGCATATACAGGTGAAGGATAGCTGAGGACGGGCAGAGATGAGAGAAAATATGCGCAACAGCAGTCGAGGTTCGACAAGATTTTGTTTCACGAGCCAATCAAGTTGTGCCAAGGTATTTTTATCTTAGTAAGAGGTACCTCGGTACATATGATGCCGCTACAGACATCGGGAGCTTACCTAACCTGGCGTTCAGACGTTGTAACGTAGTCATGACGAGATGAGGTTTCCAGTTAAATTCGCATTTGAATGTGATGCCATTGTGATCTAATATGTGATGCAAAGAGGGGGGAAATATCGTAGAACAAGAACTTGATCGTTGCGAAGCATTAAACAAACCAACACAAGTTGGAGATGCCCCTTCACACATGCAAAAGCCAACGTAGCATCATACCCTATACCATCTTCAAGTAGTCGCTTTATAAGGGCGTGGAAGATGACTTTTACCATTAGTATCAATCGGAAATACAGATCATACCTGCATTAAGATTCTGGTTATATTATAGTCCTTCATGATAAAATATTTTCTCATCGTTTTAATCTCTAGATCAGAAATTTAGAGGCCTAGCTGGCTCATCCGTCCGTAGAAAGCATTTTCTTCTTAACCATCATGACGATTGGTCATGATTAGCGCGACAAGCCTGTGGCCAGAAACGGCTTAGTGCCCAAAGAACATTCGTATTGGAAATTCTAGAAACCGATGTGCCTTGGCTTCCTGATTGAGACTAGCATCCGCCTTCACAGCCGGACTCGTGCTTAGACAATAGCCGCTGCTATATAGACTTTGTAGTCTTTCCTCGGAGCCATCCGACACCTTATACTTTTATGCACAGCCATCATGCTGGGCCAGCAGTGACTCATTTTTTTTTTGCTCCCGACCACACAATGATCAATATTGGTACCTTTTTCTGCTGTCAAACGAAAGCCAGCGCTAGTTCACATCATCAAAGGCCGGCCACCAGAGCTCTGCACTTGTTCCCGTAGCAATTCATCCTATGCACGGCATATAACAGTGATAGAATTCCCACAGGCGAAAGAATCTCCATATAGTTTGGTATGTTGACTCTCGTTTCAATCCAAATCTTCGCAATATTGTGGTGCCACGGATCATGGCGACACTCCGCTAGCGATGAAGCAGCTAAGCAGCCAATGTCTGGGACGATATCGTGATACTCAATTTCACAGAGCTGTTGAAGGTCTTTTGCCACTCACTCTCGAAATGCATGATTAAAATTTGTCAGAGCTGCCACTTCCTCGACTATCAGAGCACAGTGCCGATATAGCACTCGTAAAGTGAGACGATGTAGCGAAACCCAAAAATACGCAACAAACAGAGACAGAAGATATCGATTTTGTCATCACGGTCGACTTGGCTTTCTACGATGATATGCTTTCATAATCCTCCGCAGGGCCTGTCTATATGTATCTTGGCTCCTCGGTGTGATGAGGTACGCCAGCCAGCTTGACTTCGGGCCACGCCGATTCTTTACCTCGGTGCGGCACAGATGTCGTCACATCGAAAAACGTAACTTCAAGCGCTGCCAGATCTGGCATCTCAGCCACCTTCGGCTTCTCCACGGGCTGAACTTACATGGTCACTCTCCGACAGCGTAACTGGCGCAGGCCGTGGCCAGTTCAGCCTTTCGCGTGGAAAAGCTGTGGCGGCTTGGCTTCCTAAAGTGGTAACTTTTTAGTCTACTATGCAACGGCACTCTTGGCGGCGCGGCAATGAGCCTCAGCATCCCGTTACAGATCTCATCTATCTTCTAGGTGACCTTGATCCCGAACCTAGAGTCCCGGACCGGCTCTCCGTGTTCTTTTCGTTGCCCGATTGAATGACGGTCGCACATATAGCTGATTGGATCTGAATAAGTATTTAAAGATGATGGAATAATGGCCATTCACACGGTCAGAACCCCCCTCACTGTTTTCTTTCCAGACGGCATTCCGTATCCCACGCAAAGGCATCCCTTGCTTTCGAAATGATGAAGAAAAACGGCCAAGAATCCGAGCACCGTGTCTCGGGCCAATCGAATGAGCCCATGTCCCAGCCAGCACATAGCTTGACAGCAACCCAGGTTGTCCAAGAACTTGCGTCTGACTCGACGCAAGGGCTCAATTCTGGTAAGGTGGAGGAATTGCTACTTAGACATGGAGCCAACGATCTCGGGCAGGAGAAGGGCATCAGTGCCTTGTCCATCTTCTTCCAGCAGATATTCAACGCAATGACCATGGTAAGTCAGCACAAGTTAATTGCTGATATACGGTTAACAGAATAGGTTTTACTTCTGGCATTGGCAGCGAGCCTGGCAATCAGATCATGGATCGAAGGCGGGGTCTTGGGCGGCATGATCCTCCTCAATATCGTAATCGGCTTCTACCAAGACCTGCAGGCTCAGCGCACAATCGCCTCGCTCAGCTCCCTGAGCTCGCCAAGTGCGCAAGTCGTTCGGGATGGCCACTATTCGACCGTCGACGCCACGACCCTTGTCCCCGGGGATATTATTGAACTCAAGACTGGCGATATTGTGCCTGCTGATGCCCGAATCATCGAGTGCGTTAACCTCGAGGCCGACGAGGCTGCTCTTACAGGCGAGTCAGTCCCTGTACGCAAAGATCCCTCGCTGGTTCTGGGATTGGGCTGTGGCGACGGCGTTGGGAAAGGTGATGTCGGTCCTGGTGATCGTCTTAATATCGTCTTCAGTTCAACGACCGTGACTAAAGGTCGCGGCAGGGCGATCGTCTTTGCGACGGCCCTGCGTACCGAAATCGGCGTCATTGCATCAGCCCTCCGCAACGACAGCAGCGAACGCCAGTTGCACAGGAATGACACCGGCGACTCCTCTCTTCTGGACTACGTTGCATTCGCATTCGGAAAGGCGTGGGACGCCGTGGGTAGTTTCCTGGGCCTGACTGTCGGCACGCCACTGCAACGTAAGCTGGCCACTCTCTTTTTGATCATCTTCTTTGTTGCCATTATTTGTGCCATCATCGTGATGGCCACCAACAGCTTTTCAAGCCGCAACGACGTCATCATATACGCAATCACCGCCGCCATTGGCACACTGCCCATCACGCTTATCCTGGTTCTCACTATAACCATGGCCGCCGGCACGAAGGTCATGGTGGGAAGGCGTGTTCTGGTGCGCAACATGCGATCCCTCGAAGCGCTCGGTGGCGTCACAAATATTTGCTCAGATAAAACAGGTACCCTGACCCAAGGTCGAATGGTAGCTCGCATGTCATGGGTACCGAATTGCGGGACATATAGCTTAGGCGCAACAAATGAGCCATACAATCCTACGCTGGGAGAGCTCACATTGGTTACTTCTCAGCCCAAAGACAAGACGTCCGATCATACCAGTATAGGTGCAGACCCCTTCAAAGAGGAGGAGAGCAAGCCGGCTGTCCGGGCTTTTATCGACGTGGCTGAACTGGCAAATTTAGCAGCTCTGACGAAGACTGTCCCAAATGAAACAAACGAAACAGAATACTCTTGGTCTGTTACAGGCGATCCGACAGAAACCGCGATTCAAGTCCTCGCCGCTCGCTTCGGGCGCAATCGCGATGTGTCATCATCATATGATGCTACCCTATGGCAGCAACGTGCTGAGTTTCCTTTTGACTCGACTGTGAAAAAGATGTCAGTCGTGTCACAGAACAGACGTACCGGGTGCACATTTGTTTTCACCAAGGGTGCTGTGGAGCGAGTCCTGGAGGCTTGTGCCTATTATGTTGGCACTGACGGTAAACTGGCGCAAATGACTCATGAATTCGAGGAGGATGTTGCTGCAAATATGGAGGCCTTTGCCCGAGAGGGTCTGCGCGTGCTAGCCTTTGCGAGTCGAGAAACAGAAGCCGTAAATTGCGAGGAGGCTCAAACCGGAGCCCTGAAGCGTGACCTGTTCGAGAATGACCTAGTCTTTCGAGGGCTCCTCGGCATATACGACCCGCCTCGCCCAGAAACACGTCCCAGCGTCTTCAAATGCCATCAGGCTGGTATTTCCGTTCATATGCTCACGGGAGACCACTCAGAGACAGCCAGGGCTATCGCGATCGAAGTCGGCATCTTGCCGAGCCGGATGGATCTACTTCGAGCGGACATTGCGAAGCAGATTATTATGACGGCAGGCGAATTTGATAGACTATGCGACGACGAACTCGACCAGCTGCCTCAACTACCGCTCGTCGTTGCTCGTTGCGCACCCTCCACCAAAGTACGCATGATTGATGCCCTGCACCGCCGTGGCAGGTACGTGGCCATGACGGGTGACGGAGTAAATGATAGCCCTAGCCTGCATCGTGCAGACGTTGGCATAGCCATGGGTCTGAACGGAAGTGATGTGGCCAAGTCTGCGTCCGATATCATCCTTAGCGATGACAATTTTGCCAGCATTCTCAACGCCGTCGAGGAGGGTCGCCGAATCTTTGATAATATCCAGAAATTTATGCTGCACGTCTTGGCAGCCAATGTCGGCTTTGTGGCTGCGCTTCTGATCGGGTTGGTCTACAAAGATTCCACGGGCGTATCCATTTTTCAGATTACCCCAGTTGAGATCCTCTTCATGTTGCTCATTGGCGGAACGTTTACCGAGACGGGACTCGGCTTCGAGGGTGCCTCGCCTGACATTCTTCGACGACCACCACAAAGTGTACGTTTTCCTCAATGGCTAGAGTTTACCGCCTGCTGATCCATATCTAGCTCAAACACGGTGTCTTTACGTCTGAGTTCCTGCTCGACCTCATCGTTTACGGCATCATCATGGCGGTCTGTACAATTTGTTCCTTTGCCACTGTCATGTTTGGCATTTGGGACGGCGACTTTGGCATCAACTGCAATATTGGTTACGGCGGCGGAGAGGTTTGCGAGGGCGTATTCCGCGCTCGAGCCACGTGCTACATGGTATTCACGTGGACCTTTCTCTTCTTCGCATGGGAGCTCATAGACGCGCGACGGTCCTTTTTTGACGGTATGATATACAATACCAGCATCTGGGCTGGCAGACTATGGAGAAATCCCCTATTATTCTGGTCCGTTATAGGGGGCTTCTTGGTAGTCATCCCGACACTTTATATCCCGGGTCTCAACACGATTGTATTTCTGCACGTGGGCATCGACCTGGAATGGACGGTCATCTTCGCTTCGTTTTGCTTCTTCGTGGCTGCTTGCGAGATGTGGAAACTGTCTAAACGCGTCTACCTCCAACGTAACAAGATGATGCTCCGACGGGGCGAGGAGCTGGCCGAGGCGGATCTGGAGGCGAGGGTGTTTGAAAGGCTTTATTCGGAAGCCGACACGTACGCTGGTGAGAAAACAAGCAACTCGCGGTAGACTCCGCTGTTTTGCCGGCCTTGTGCTTTATTAGCAAGAACGCCAGTTGCACCATGTGTGAATTGAACCTTGGCCTGAAAAAGAAATAAATAAGAAAAAGAGGAAAAAAAGCAATAGCTATTGACGTGATTAGAACATAATAATTAGTCACTTATGAATATCTAGATTTGTGTTACTGTTCAAGCAATGTGTTAAAGGTTGTCTCGATGAAGCTACACTGCGTCTCGAATGCGGTATTGCTAGGTTCACACTATATTAGTACTACGTAGTGAATGTCAAGATTGACGAGCATAAGTAACTCGATGTTCTATGACAATGCAAGGGACATATATATGTAGGCGCAGGTTGTGGTAAAAGGGCAAGTGCTTAATACCCCAGATCGCCACTGTCATACAGTCAATAGACCGCTGTATGTCACGGGCACAGTACTACTACAGTACTTAGTAGTAGTACCTGCTATGTATGCACTCGTCCGGATTCGTCCTCTCGCAACCGTAGTGAGCGAAAAAGCCGAGTCGCAAGGCTGAGAACATGGACGGATAAAAGTCAGCGTGTCCATGGCTCTAGCGTCTTTCTATGTATGATTTGCTGTAGCAGTTAGACTTTGCAGAATGAAACGGCTCTTCCGTCATTAGTAGTCTAGAGTTTGCAGCGTCCACCCACCCGATGCTTGTCACTCGTCCGCCACAAACATGCACGACTTGTCCACTCCTCCTCCATCACTAGATACGCGACTCGCAGTTGTTGGGCAAATGCATGTCGTTATGTTTGGATGAATTTGGATTTTGGACGAAAGTCTATCGCGGGAAAACAATTGGCTCTCCCTGGAAATGTTTGATTAGTTTTGGCCCTTTTTACGAATTGCCGTGAGATACGGCTATAAAAGCGGTACCTTTTGAGGGAGTGGGGGGACGCTCCTGCTCTCTCGTCACGCACTGTGCACCATCACTCGCTCACGACCCACTGCACAGTACGTATCGCCGCATCCGCACGCGGCAACTGGCAACTGGCAACTGGCGCCTTCCGATTTGCCGCCCAATCATCTCGTCAGGTTTGGCGGATCTCGACTTTCTAGCATGCTACAGTATGCTCTTACTCTTTTGGCTTCAAATATCACCAGCTCTCAACCTCTCACCATACGACCGCCTGAGTCCCCGTCCGTGAGCACTTGCTTCCCGACGTCAACAGGTGCCCCTCCAGCGTCGGGTTCGCTGCTTGCTCGCATGTTCCGGGCATCGCGATCATGGTGTTGTCGTTTTTGGCATGGACTGCCGGCGTCTCGTTCTTCATCTCTTTCTGCTATTTTCTCCGCCCGCTGGAATACTTCCCGATAAGTTTCTGCACCGCTATCGCCGCCGCGTTCATAATATTTGATCCTCGAGAATGGATGCTGCAGAGTTATCTCGAAGCCCACGAATTCCTACTGCACATTCCCATCAACGACTTCTTAGATCGATATTTCCATGCTTCTATCACCATCGTATCAGCGCTATGGTCCGTTTCGCGGTCTTTCTCTTTCGTCTTCGTTCTGTCATGTTCGTTCGCAGTTTCGGGTTCTGACCATCGTCGTGCGCGCTACAGGCTCATTAATCGAACATTACAAACCTTACTCAAACCAGTTCCGGATCTCATCAGTATCCTAGGTGTTGATATACCAGACCCTCCTGATGTGTGTCTTGCCGGCATACGCTCGGATGCTGCCACGCTCAGCTGGACTCGACCGTCTAGCAGTAAGCCCGTTCAACGATATTCAATACAAGTCAATGGAGTCCACGGCAAGTGCTCCTGTTCATCCGCCAAACCCAGGCCATATCCGCCTGGTCGCATTTTCGTTGCTGACGTGCTGACACTTCATTTTAGTTGGCGACTCCCCCGGTAACGAGGTTGCCATAACCGTTACTGGCCTCAAACCGAATCACTTTTATAATATTCGCGTGGTAGCTGTCGCCCCAAATAATTTTCAGTCCGCGGGGCCAGTCATCCGCCTCAGAACATTTAGAAAAGATGGCAGACCGCAACTTGGCAACGCGCGTCTGCCCACCAACTTCACTCCTGAGCTTCACCGCGGCTCTGTCGACGACGGTGATGATTCGGATTCGCCGTCGGGTCCGCTACCTTCGCTTGAGGCTGCACCGGTCCTCGACGGCACTGTGTCCGTTGTGCGCGACACAAACGGTTTGCTCGCCAACCAACGAAGGAACACGGTCAACAGACGGCATTCTCCATCCGTGGCCAGCTCCGACCGGCCGCAAATTAAACAGCAAACGTCGGACAATCTCGAAATGTCCCTCGAAGAGCTCAATAAGCGGTTCGAAAGTATTAGGAAAGAAATAGACGATACGCAAGCTCAACATTCCAAGGATCAAGCAGACTACAAGCTACAAGAAGAGGAGCTAAAGAGGGAAAAGGAGCGCAAACGACAACTCCTAAAAGAAAAGGAAGATCATACCACCCAGCTCAAGGCACAGGTCCGAAGTACCATGGAACAGATGCGAGTCGCCGAGAAGGAGCGCGCAAAAAAAGAGCAGGTCTTACAGGAAAAGGAGGCAAAAAATTCGAAGATTGAGGACAGCATCAAAAGACTAGAACAAGATATCAGTCGCATGAGAAACGATAGGAAGCGCTTCCAGCAGCAGAAGTCCGATTTAGTCTCGAAGCGAGATAACGAAGTACGCCTACTCGACCAAGCCAATAAGGAACTTCAAGACAAATGTGCCGAGTTGGAGTCTGAGCTCAAAGAAAAGGGCAAGCAATTGCAAGACCTCAAAGCGACAAGAGGATCGTTGTCCGGAGCTGACGAAAAGGACTGGAAGGATGAGGACGACCGGTTGACACAAGAGTGGGACATCACCAGGCAAAATTTACATTATCGATGGCTCTCGGAGCTGAGATTGGGGGATGCCTTGGACAATCAAATCCAAGCTTTGAAAGATCAGCTTATCATCGCTCGCCAACAGCAACAACAGCAGCATCTATATTTTCAGTCAGCGGGTGCTGTCCCACTTGAATTTGACGAATCGGTATCTGGCCACCAGAGCAGGCCCAGTGCCAACGGTGCCATATTACGAGAGCAGGGCACGCCATCGCCTCTTCCGATGCCTGCTTCGGAGGCCATCTATGCATCGTCCTCGACATTCGTGCATCCACCATTTCCCCCGCGCCTCTTCATGGAAGATCCGGAGCCAAGCGACGAGAACCCTGCTGAGTCTGATCTAAAGAGCACTCCTGGCTCGCTCGATCCATTAGCCAAGACGCTTTTGCCCTCCAACATCTTTGACGAAACGGAGGATCAGGATGATGACGAAGGGCTTGGTGGTGCACCTCTTATCCGCAACTCCGCCGGAGCGGCCGAAGGAGAGCCACAATCACCCACGTCCAATGCCTCGTCAAGCCACGCTTTCTCAAGCCCGCGTGGTTCCAATCAGCATTTGCCATACTCACCCTTTACAGAAAGTGCAGATCGACACTCCCCGGGTCTTCCGCAGCCACCAAGCTCCGTTGCAACCAGCAGTCACAAGCTTAGCAGCCTACTATCTTCGTTTCAGCGCAACAGGGGTGGCAAGCCTCCAGACGACAGTGGGCCTCCAATCGGAAGCCTCAAGTCTGGTCAGAGTCAGTCTTTCCCCCGCGTTACGGAAGATGGGGAAAGTGGTGAGACCCGCCGCAGGATTAATTTTCCTTGGGTTGGTCGCAGCTCGACTGGCCCGGAGGGTACCGTCGGCGGGCATTTCTCATTTGGCAGCAGCAGAAGGCTGGGTTCGATCAAGACGCTAAATGGCGTGGAAAGAGATCCAGATGGTTCGCGACCTGCCTCTATTGCATCGTCAGATATCCCGAGACCGTCCACTGACAGTGGATCTATATGGGGCCTACCGAATGACATGACTGGCTCCAAGAGCCGATTATGGCAAGCTGCAGATGGGCGCTGGTCGTCACACAATTCACGGCGAACCTCGATTCACGGAAGTGGAAGTTTGTTGACAACAACATTAGCATCCGCCGACGACGAGATTCTAGACGAGTACGACCTGCGTAATCCACAAACGTCGGCCAGCCAAGTCGGCGTCATTGGCTCGGGCCACCCAGCGACAGCCCGCTTCATGAACCAACGGCTCAATCCAAACGCCCCTACTTTTATGGGCAATCTTTTCAGAAAAGACAGGTCTAAGTCGAAAGAGACAACTCCAAGTCTAGGGTTGCCGTTGCATTCAGACGACTCGTTGGTTGACTCCAAGTTGTCTCGTGATAGTCATTCAATACACACACAGACATCTATTTCGGTATCAGAATCCCACGAATCTCTGACTTTGGATGGCAGCACGTCCAACGCGGCGTCGGAGCTCAATATGCTGTCCAGCTCGGCTTCCAAGGAGAACGAGAACAAGGTTAAGAAGTTGTTCCGCAGAGGCAGCTCCAGCAAATTTGGCTTCTCTTCCCGACTCGGCAAGGAATCGGGGCTTTTTAAGAAGGGCTCCGGTAGCGCTACCAATTCCGACAAGAACATGTCGGCGGAGCCGAGAAGCAGCATCGGCGACGCTGACGAACTTGGCGGGGACGAGGCGCAATTGGGCCGTAGCTACGACAGCATGAGTAGCATGCCCTCACTCGGTCCCAAGGCTTCAAAAGATGGAAGTCAGTCCCGCATCGGCTCCTGGCGCTTTTCTAAGAAAAAGAAGGGAAAGGAGACTGCGGCAAAAGGTAGCTTGGAGATGGATAGAACTACAGACGACGAATGAGCACAGATCCACTAAGCATTTTATATGAAGCAAAGTTCAACAACTGTCTCCTAGGTATTCAGTCGCCATGCCTGTAGATGATGCCAAAGGGCATGTTAACATGGTCCAGCCTCAGTGTCCAAACATCTGATAGCATTTGCGTCTCTCCGGAAGACGAACTGTAACGGGAGAAGCGGAAGCTCATTTCGCAGTTATGTGCGGACAGCGAGCCTAATGATTGCTCCGACGTAATAGTTAACTGCATCTTATCATGAATACCAGTAAAAATCTTCGGCCACCGCCTACCCTTCCAAATGGGAAGGGCTGATAGAGGTTCACGGTGGTGAAGACCCACTAATTACGGCGAGCCAACATGTTGTCATCAGACAAATTCGCGTCTAGCAAATAGACGATCATGCTCATTCATCCGCTCCCACATTCTAAAAAAAAAAACACATTCCGAGCGTGCAAGCAAGTCACTTATCTTGCTGCTGTGAACCTATGGCAAGATGAGTGCGACTATGCCGGAGCCGTCGTCACCATTCGACACGGGTGCGTGACAAAGGAATCTTGTCCCAGAACATGCCTTCGCTAACCGTCCCCTCATCAGCTAATTATGACCCCATCGACCAGCTCAACATCATCTTCGCACATCCGACGTCGTTGATGTCGGTCAGGAGCGTTTCGCAGGCGCTCCGCTCTCACCGAAATGTGTTGTTGCACGAGATCCAGGAGCTCGAGTCGGCCCAGGCCTATAAGTCCAATTCGAGCCTCGAGCGCATGCAGTCGGCACAGACAGAGGTCTCGCAGCTCTTTCAGACTATCGAGACGGTACGGTCCCGCGCTTTTGAGACGGAGCAAGACATCACATCAATGACGGCCGAAATCAAGCGTCTCGACGGGACAAAGAAGAACTTGACGCTGAGCATGACGGCGCTCAAGCGCCTGCAGATGCTCACGACGGCCTATGAGCAGCTGAGGGGGCTGGCAAAGACGCGCCAGTATCGCGACTGCGCCGGTCTGCTCCAGGCTGTGCTGCAGCTCATGAGGCACTTCAACAGCTACCGCAGCATTGAGCAGATTGCCGCTCTGAGTCGCGAGGTTGCCGAGCTGCAGCGCGAGTTGCTCGAGCAGGTCTGCGAGGACTTTGAGATGGCCTTTGCCAAGCGCGAGGTGCCCGCCAAGCGCAGCATGCTCGTCGAGGCCTGCCTGGTCATGGATGCACTGGGCGATGGGGCGAGGTCGCGACTCGTGACGTGGTATGTCAACACGGAGCTGCGCGAATACCGGCAGGTTTTTCGCGGCAACGATGAGGCTGGCAACCTGGACAATATCGGTCGTCGCTATGCCTGGTTCAAGCGCATGATCAAGACACACGAAGATGAGCATGCCGCCATTTTCCCGCCGCACTGGCATGTCGGCGAGGTGCTGGCCACGTCATTCTGCGACGGGACGCGTGACGACTACAAGGGCATCCTCGAGCGCAGTATGCGACGGACGGATGGAGCCAAGATGGACGTGAACCTGCTTCTCTCGTGTCTACAAGAGACTCTGGACTTTGAGCAGGGCCTTGAACGACGCTTCTCCAATGAACCGCGCGCGAGCATAGATACCTTGAGCTCGAACGAAGGCAAATCGTACGCTTTCAATGGTCTCATATCCCTAGCTTTCGGTCCTTACCTCAGTCTGTGGGTAGAGTCACAGGACAAGCAGCTTGCGACAATGATACCGAAATACAGAAGTCAGCCTTCGATATCACCAGATGACGAGTTCTCTTCCCAAGCCGTGATCCAGTCCGCCATCGACTTGTTCCATTTCTACAAACTCACTCTATCACAGTGCGCAAAATTGTCCACTTCAGAGAGGCTACTGGATCTCTCAAGGATCTTGGCAAAGTATCTCGACGAGTACGCACAGCAAGTGTTACTACATAAACTGCAAGCCTCGAGTCATTCCTCAGCTTCTATACAAAACTGCATTCTGGTCCTGAACACTGCTGATTTCTGGCACGCCAACACGAGTCAACTAGAAGAGAACATCAAGAAGCGCATAGATCCTGAGTTAGTAGGCAGCGTTGATCTTTCCTCGCAGTGCGATGCATTCCTTGGTGTTGCCAGCGCCTCAGTACTAGCCTTGGTTCAGACCGTCCTGCACAGCTGCGAGGGCGTCTGGCGGGAGATGAAGAACACGAATTGGAGTACTATGGACACAGCGGGCGATCAGAGCTCATATACTGGCGAGCTGATACAGCAGGTAACTGCCAAGGCGCAGGAGATTCTGGGGCTGGTGGGCAAACAGCAGTATGCACGAGCTTTCTGTGACAACTTGGTTGAGCATTTGGCGACCAGCTACATACAAAATATTGTGCAGTGTCGCCCGATATCCGAGATTGGCGCTCAGCAGGTAAGCAAGGCTTGTGACGCCTCATCGTAATCTCGTCGCAGAGCTAACATGTCCGGCTGAAGATGCTTGTCGATAAATACGCCCTCACAAAATCCTTTGGCTCACTCATCCTGCTGCATAATCCTTCCTCGACACCACAGCAGCCGCCCGCCGGTTTTGTTCGGAGGGTAGAGCAGTCAATGGGCCGCATAGATCCGCTGCTCAAAACGCTGCAAATTCGCTCGTCACCGCCAGAGGGGCTCGTGCAGGCCTATCTCATCCATATCGGCGACAAGTCAGACACCAATTTCCGAAAAATACTGGAGCTCAAAGGCGTGCGCAAGCAAGATTATGCGCATCTGATTGAGCTCTTTGGTATCCATCGCGAGGGCAGCGGCCACGACAAGCTCGTGCAGAACTCGCCCCTGATAACGCCTCTCATGAGCGGCACACCCTCATCATCGATGGGAGCGGCCACGGTCGGTGGTGTGACTATGAATGCCGCTACAACGGGGGCCAGGGGCTTTGTGGAAGCGGGGTCTCTGGGAGAGAAGCTACTCAGTGCGGCTCGTGATATTGGCAATACGGCGACGAGCGCGGGAGGGGCGGCGGCGGCCACAGTCACGTCGGGGACTCCGAGTGGCTTGGAAAAGGCGACCATCAACGAGAACCTCAGAAATTTTGGCAGATTCTTCCGCCGGGACATTGGCGGACTAGGCGCACGGTTCGGCAAACGTGATGGCAGCACAGGAGCCGACGGAGAGCAGCGATAGAAGACGACGAGGAGCATTCATCTACAAGGCTTCATTCGTTCATGGGTAAAGCGGGCGTTCAAAGGCGCAATTAAGAGATTAGAATGGGCACGTCGTTTCTTGATTAATTCTTACGTTGGAGAGGGTACCTCGACATTTGCCCATCACAGGTGATGAACCACGAGACATGTACAGAGGTGCCAGTAGAGTCACAAATGGGCCAACCCTATAGAGAGAGCTCAATCGCATATACGCCAACAATATCATATCTCATCAAATCCGCAGGACATATTGAGACACGGCATATTGATAAGATCACCATTGGGTAAGATGTAAGCAGACATGCAATTTGTCAGCCCTCTGGTTTGTTGCATGATACGATACCGTTAGCTCGCGGCTACCCCGCCACCAAGTAGACGGAGTGATTATTAAAGTTTGTCGCATTGACCGCAGTCGATATGCCGGACGTGCTGGGGCAGGAATGCTATGTCTCAAAAGGTAAGTAGGCCGTAAAGATGGGTGCCACAATCATTGGGTGAAAGCCTCCAGAGTCAATTTGCCGGCCGGAATCTACCAACGCTAGTGTCAGAATACTTGGGGCGGAAATTCGTCAACTTGGAGACTTTGCGACGTCATAGAAGTAGTCGGGATTTGGTGCATGGAAGAAGCAAAGGTTTTCAGCTTGCAAAATGCTCTGAAACTTAAATCCCAGCTGATATAAGACCGAGGATGAGTTGTTGAAAGCTCCGTTGCGATTCCTAGCCATGTCATCCGACGAGACTGTGAGCTGCCTGCCCAACAATCCTTAACGACAACCCCAATTGGAAATCAACAACGATGTCCGACTTGCCAAAAACATATCGAGCCGTGGTCATCACCGAGGCCAAAGCGCCCTTCAAAATCCAGGACGTTGAGCTCAAACGACCAGAAAGAGGCCAGGTCCTGGTCAAGGTCCTCGCATGCGGCGTGTGCTTCTCAGACGTCGACATCGCCAAGGGGGAGTACGGAGACGTGTTTCCCAGGACCCCCGGGCACGAGGTCATCGGCGACATTGCGGAGATCGGCGAAGGCGTGCAGGGCTTCGCCAAGGGGGACCGGGTAGGGGGTCCGTGGCACGGCGGCCATGACGGGACGTGCCGATCGTGCAAGCGGGGCTCGTACCAGTTCTGCGAGAGCGCGCAAGTCAACGGCCTGAGCCGGGACGGGGGCTTCGCGGAGTACGCGCTGCTCCGGGGGGAGGCGGTGGTGCGGGTGCCGCGGGATCTGGACGCGGCGGAGGCGGCGCCGCTGCTGTGCGCCGGGGTGACGGTGTTCAACGGGATCCGCAAGATGCGCGTCGAGCAGGGCGGGCTGGTGGCGGTGCAGGGCCTGGGCGGGCTGGGCCACCTCGCGATCCAGTACGCGAGCCGGATGGGGTACGAGGTGGTGGCGCTGTCGTCGGGGGACGCCAAGGCGGGCTTCGCGAGGGAGCTGGGCGCGCGGCACTACATCAACACCAAGGGCCCCGGCGTGGACGTGGCCGGGGAGCTGCGCCGGCTGGGCGGGGCGGACCTCGTGGTGCAGACGGCGCCGAGCCCGGAGGCGCTGTCGGGCTTGGTCGCCGGCCTGGCCGTCGGCGGCAAGCTGCTCTCCCTGGCGCCCGTCGGCGAGTTCGCGGTCGACAGCGTGGCGCTGATCCTCGGCGGCAAGAGCGTGCACGGGTGGGCGAGCGGCCACGCGCTGGACAGCGAGGAGGCCATCCGGTTCGCGCAGACGCACGGCATCCGCTGCATGGTGGAGAAGTATCCGTTTGAGCAGGTGCAGCAGGCGGTGGACGATTTGGTCGCCGGCAAGCCGAGGTTCAGAAATGTCCTGATCATGTAGAGGATGCAAAGATTGGAATCGGAAGTCGTCTTGAGTTAAATTACAGACACGATCAATAGGCTTTTAATAAGCAAAGAGTTCCTAGTAAAATTATAGAAAATAAAAGGCGCTTATAGGATACTAGGTTTTTATAAAAAAAAAAACTTAAAAATATTAAACATTATATAGTTAGAAAAGATTTTATTAACTTTATTTAGTAAGACTGTAATAATGAATTATATAAAGTATAGATTAAGTAGTGATGTTCTATAGCTTTCTTTCCTTTTAGTTAGCATTTCTATAGGGCTAAAAGTATAATCTAGGACATACCCTATATAGAATGGTGCCTATGTAGACACACCCGTGACTCGATTTGCTTGACATCCAAGCACGCCAGAATTAGTCAACCTCCGCCACCAGCCTCGGAGCAAAGGAAAATAAAAAAGATTAAGCAGTCGCCAGTATCGTTTTCTACAAATACACTGTGAAAACACCGCCAAGCTGTCGCCCTCATTCTTTCGACAAACGCTACGCTCCAGCGCTGGTCTCTTCGTCACCGCAGCAGCAGCCACAACAACCTCTACGGGCAGATATCCTCAGATCTCGAGACCGATTCAAGCCGGAACGAGAGCAATGCATAGCAAGGTCGTCAGTACGTTTCACGAGCCCCAATATTACTAGTCGCGGCGCGAAAGCTTTCATCCGGCGGAAAGAAGCAGACAATTTAGCTAACTCGGATGTGTTCGCGCCTTGTAGTCATTGGGTCGGGCCCAGCTGCCCACACGGCCGCCGTCTACCTTGCCCGAGCCGAATTGAAGCGTGGGTACTCTCCACATACCACAGAAAGTGAACAGAGGCTGACTTAGAATGAGCGTAGCCGTTCTCTATGAGGGCTTTATGGCGAACGGCACCGCAGCTGGCGGCCAGCTAACCACGACGACCGAGGTCGAAAACTATCCCGGCTTCCCCAAGGGCATCATGGGTCAGGAGCTAATGGTATGCCGTACCTGTACCTCGAGGGATTCCCTACAATCAAACGTGCCGTTCAGGATCGGCTAACACCGCATCACTCTCAGGACAACATGCGCTCTCAGTCCGAGCGCTTCGGCACCGAAATCATCACCGACACCGTCACCAAGCTCGACCTCTCCTCACGGCCCTTCAAGTACAGCACCGAGTTCAGTCCCGACGAAACACACACGGCGGACGCCGTTATCGTCGCCACTGGCGCTTCGGCGCGCCGCATGGGTCTCCCCGGCGAGGACAAGTACTGGCAGAACGGCATCTCGGCGTGCGCCGTGTGCGACGGCGCGGTGCCCATCTTCCGCAACAAGCCGCTTTTCGTCATCGGCGGCGGTGACTCGGCGGCCGAGGAGGCGACGTTCCTGACAAAGTACGGCAGCCACGTGACAGTCCTGGTGCGGCGCGACCAGCTGCGGGCGAGCAAGACCATGGCGGGCCGCCTGCTGGCGCACCCCAAGGTGACGGTGCGCTTCAATGCGTCGGCGACGGAGATCCGCGGCGGCGACGACGGGCTCATGTCGCACATTGTCGTCAAGGACAACACGACGGGCGCCGAGGAGACCATCGCGGCCAACGGACTGTTCTACGCCATCGGCCACGATCCGGCGACGGCCCTGGTCCGCGGTCAGGTGGACACGGACGCCGAGGGGTACGTTCTTACCAAGCCCGGCACGACGCTGACGAGCATCCCGGGCGTGTTTGCCGCGGGCGACGTCCAGGACAAGAGATATAGGCAGGCTATCACGAGCGCGGGCACAGGGTGCATGGCCGCGCTCGACGCGGAGCACTACCTCACCGAGCTGGAGGCGGGCGAGTGACTGGATGGCAGCAGTAGAGGGAGGGAGAAAAGCATGCTTTGAAAGAGGTGTTGGAGGACGGCGCGTGGGATCATAAACCGTGAGGCGTCGTTTAGGTTGATTTAGAAATACATGTTGTATAGAGCTGCCATGGTAGATTTTATGCACTTCCACTTTGTGCTGGTGTCGATAAAGGGACTGATTAAGGTATCCGCGATTATTCTCTCGCTTCTGCGTTTTACAGACGATTCTATGACTCCGTTTGTATACTGCTTACGCGTCGAGGGCAGCCGTACGACTGTGCTTTTCTGGGATACTTTTTAGGTGACGATGCCATTTGCTTGATATCTGGGAGGCGCTCAACTTTTCCACCGCGACAATTTCATTGTTCGTGGCCGAATAATCATCCTTGTTGTCATCATAGGTTCCGCTATTCTTGGCCTACTTCGTCTTGTACGTTCCGATCAAAGTCGGGTCACTTCGCGATGACCCCTTTCAATTAAATACTTTGGTTCTCTCACCCAAGTATCGCGTCTGCTAGTCAGGACCTACGACGGCTCAAAGAAGACCACGAACGATAAGCGCTGGAGACAACCCTTTTATAGCCCTTGACGGAAGTTCCGCCAACAGGATATCAGAGTCGTCTAAGCGAGGCGACGCCGAAGATCAGCTGGGCTTATTGGAGAAATCGGAATCGAGCGCGTCCACACCAGCTACGACAACGATAAACTAGAGAGATCCCCCCTTCAACCCTCGATACTCTGACAGCAGTGCCGGGCAAGTGGATTCGGCTTACACGTCACAGTGGCTATAGTAGACAAGCTCATGTACGCTTCGGGTTATCCTTGGTGAGATAAATAGCACTCGAAATAGCTTCCCTATTTATATATGAAAATTGAGGCCATTTTCTAGGCACCCCTGGCCTTTATTTAGAGGCATATCTGGTCTTTACTTGGAGGCATACCTGGCCTCTTGAAATGAGGTCATCGCCAACCTATTATGTAGCTAATTCGGTGGCGAACTTGACCTATCTTTCCGTAGCCTTGGGTCCGCCCTGAGTGGTGCTTTGGCAAGCATCATTGATGACTGACACGCTTCCGTCGTGTACATGACTCTACGCGAACCCTCCTCATAGCTTAGGTACCTTACGCCGTCGCAATATTAGGATGGCTATTCCTGAAGCAACGACTTCTATTTTCGGGGTCAGCATGTCGGGCCGTCAGAAGCGATTGAGACGGATCAACGAATCCCTCCAGAGTCCTAGTCACCGGATTGAAGAAACGGTGCCGTTCCAGGTCTGGCAATGCCTTGGATAGAGCTGCTTTTCGCCTCTTACCGGACCCATATCGACTCGATGCAACCTGGCAGCTGGGTTCTACAGATGCGTCGTGGGGTAGTAATGGCCTCAAACTCTAGGATGACGCCGACTTTCGAGTATCCTACTCTACACGCCATGTACTTGAGCGTAGCTGTTGTCTATTTGCTAGACCACCAGTCAAGTTCAGAATGGTTTGACTATAAAAGACGTCGTCTTACAACGAGCTTCTTTTCCAATCGCGTCAAGTCACCTTACGAACAGATCTCTATCGTACAGTGCGTCACTTACACTCTCTCACACACGAGAAGCAAAAAAAAAATATGGGTTCTCTCACCACCCTCCTCCTGCTCCTCACCATCGCCGCTGCCGCTGCCGCTGACAGCGTCAACGCCAGGGGTATCGACTGCTACGGCTCCAGCGTCTGTTTCGAGAATGATGGTATACTCGTCGAGGCCCAAGCCCAGCTCCGGGAGATGGACCAGGACCGGGAGTTCCGCGACGGCCAGCAAATAATCTGCATGAAGTCGTCCGTCACCATCGGCAACCCGTCGATGTGCATCTTCTACCAGGATACCAACCGTGACTGGACCGTCGGCCAGACCATCCACTTCGTCAAGCGGCTCATCGACTGGGGCTGCGGCGCATGCGGCTCCGTCCACGTCGGCCCGGGAAAACCGCGCAGCGTGCTGATAGCCAACGTCGTGGCCAGAGTCCGCCATGACACGGACCACGTCGCCATCGCCGCCGCTGTCGACAAGAAGAATCGCACCGATGCTATGCCCACCGACCACGGCAAGCCCACCGACCACGGCAAGCCCACCGATCACGGCAAGCCCACCGATCACGGCAAGCCCACCGATCACGGCAAGCCCACCGTCAACAAGGTTTCCGGAAAGGCGCAACATGGGGCGTGAGTTTGGCGTTATCGCGGGTTGGAAGGAAAACAACATGTAGGAGAATGCGTTGGAATGTATCAAGCCACATGCCTCAGAGCTCCACGAATCAGCAATATTGTGAACAATCATCATATTCCATCTCGCGAAGCCGTGAAGAGCAGTATTCTCGTTTCTACAGTACATACGTTTGAGGCGGAGTGATGGCATTTACCAAAATTTTTATGCCCAATGAGTTTTCGCGAGGAAATAGCTTGTCCCGATTGATATACGTAGAAGATATTGTCTTAGAATTTCATGCATGCTGTATATAATACCTATGATTGTAATTTTAATACATGGATTAAGTTGTCGAACCTTTGGGTGGGCTGGTGTACGCCTAGCCGAAGACTGTGGGACCCGAGATAGTTGCGCGAACCTCGACTGCGCGCCGCCAACTTCACAGATCACCAGCTCCAGCATCCCGACCACATCTCAGCGCCTTCCATCCTTACGCCCACCCAAACATCTCGCACAGCCCGGTTCACGGCATTTCTGGCACTCAGTCCTCTAGATTGTGCGCAGGCCGCGCATCTCCCTCGTCCATTGCGCCCGAGGCCCTCCTTCCCTATTCATCGTTCTCATCGAAAACAACGAAAGCGCCGCACAGGCAACGCTCATTTAATCACGACGCATCTAATACGACACAAGACGAGAACCGGACGATAAGAATAGATTAGGCAAGGCAGAGGGCCAATACACACAACCTCTCTCCCGCCATGTCGACCGTCGCGCCCCAAACAAACGGCATCACCGTCACCACACCAGCTCCCTCTACAGCTCCCGCCGCTCCTTCATCTACTCCCACCGCGTCCGCCGCGCCCTCCGCACCTGCAGCCAACACCGGTACAAACACCGCTCCCCCAGCCGCCGCCACCGCCCCTCCTCCCGCCGCAGCCTCCGCCCCGCGACCACGCGACGCCCGCCTCATCGAGCTACTCCTGACCTCGCAGGGCGTCACCGCCTACGAGCAGCGCGTGCCCCTCCTCCTCCTCGACTTCGCCTACCGCCACACCTCTTCCGTCCTCAACGACGCGCTGCACCTCTCCGGCGACCCCTACGTCGCGCAGGCCGGTACCCGGCCCTCCGCGTCCTCCGGCGCCGCCGCCCAGGCCCCCGGTGATGCCGCCGTCTCCGCCAGCGCCATCAAGCTCTCCGTCGCCGCACGTCTGGGCTATCAGTTCCGCGGCGGCGGTGGCGGCGGCGCGGTCGCCCCTGCCGCCAGCCTCGGCAGCGTCGTCGGCAGCGGCCCGTCCAATGGCATCGGCGGCGGCGGCACCAACGGCGCGAGCGGGGGCGCCGGCAGCAGTGGCGGCGGCGCTGCCGGGGGTGGAGCCGCCAGCGGCGGAGGTGGTGGCATCAGCAAGGACTTTATGCAGGAGCTCGCGCGGGAGCGCAACAAGGTCGCGCTGCCACGCATCGTGCCCAACGAGTGGGGCGTGCGGCTGCCGAGCGAGCGCTTCGTCCTCAGCGGCACGAGCTGGGGGTTGCAGCACGGCTGGGATGAGCTCGGCGACAACGAGGGTGACGATGACAACGAGGAAGAAACTCAGGCCGCCGGTGCGGGCGGCGATGCCATGGAGGGCATACAAGGGCCCGAGGATGTCGGCGGGGATGGCGTCGAGGGCGGCACCGTTGAGGATATGTTTGGTGACGACGTGGACGAGGAGATGGCGGAGTGACGCATATTGTCTATGTGTCGTATTTTTAAAATTAAACAAAAAAGGCGGGGTAATCTGGCTGCTATTGGTTTTATTCATCCTTCTTCTGGGGAGTCACACGGGTCAAGGGCTGCTATGGCGTTCATTTGGGGAAAAGGGGTGGTTTCCATCTTCTTTTGCAAAGTTGCATCACATAGGGACTGCGGCGTGCACATCAGGCACTTCACGTTCTCACCTTGCAAAATAATATCTACATGATAGATACACTATTTACACATCAGTTTTGGTGACACTGACTGCCGAAGGCAGTGATAAAATCTTACGACGGCATCAGTAACAGCTTAGTCACGGTGTAGCAGAGTCACAGCCTGGCCAAGGACACGGTATAAACATGGAAAGACTATATGGTACATTAGGCCACTGTAAAAACGGTATCTCATACACTTTCTATACCCGAGCCTCGCCTTTGCAGACCAATTCAGTCAGCCTTGATCCTCCCACTCTCTATACTTCAAACAAAACAATGAAAAAGACAGGGTTTCTTTTTAGTGGAAGGGCTTCATGGTGTTCCGTAGACGCTGGTAGTCAAACAAAGCCTCAATGTTGCCGACGGCGCTAATGGCGAGGTCTTTGTCCCATAGGTGCTTGTTGGCAAAGTCCATGACATCCTTCTCGCTAATAGAGTCGATTCTGCGCTCAATCTCGCCAGGCGACATACGACGGCCAGTCGTCACCAGCTGACGGCCGACGTCCTCCGCGACAGCGGTCGTTCCGTCGAGTGACAATAGGATAGAGGCCTTGAGCTGAGCCTTGGCACGCTCGACCTCGGCACCGCTGACGTTGGTGCACAGGCGCATCCACTCCTTAATTGTGAAGTGGACTAGATCATCGACGCGGGTAGCCTTGTCGGTAACGAGGTAAATACCCCACAGTCTATGTTTGAGATGATTAGCACCTTGTTGCGTTGAGTCTCGCTGCGAGGCAGATGCATACCCTGTGTCGCTGTAGCTTGTGGAGAAGCTCATGAAGCTGTTGGCCAGGTCATGACGGTGGACATAGCCGCTGAGCTTGCTCCCCTGGTGAGGAGCATTGCCCATGGCCTTGTCGTAGTTGCCTACGATGGCCTGGGTGACGAGAGCAGTAAAGTAGTCATCCGAGTCCCAGCTGACACCCTCCACAGCGAGAGCGATGTTCGCAGTGCCAATGGTGTCATCGCGAACACGGACATCAGAGCCAATGAAGTCAGCCTTCTTCTTAGCCTGAATGTAGGCCTCGTTCTCAACACCCTTGCTAGGGAGGCCAGAGAAGTGCTTCTCGGCCAAGTCGACCAGCTTCTCGTGAGGAATGCCACCAGCACCAACCAGAACCATGCGCTCGGCGGTGTAGTTGTTCTTAATGTAGTTGGACAGCTCCGTGCGGGTAATGTCGCGGATGTTCTCGCGAGGGCCAAGTATAGTGCGTCCCAAGGGCTGGCCTTGGAAAGCAGTAGCATGCAAGTGATCGAAGACAACTTCTTCAATCTGTTTCTCAACCTCTTCCGACTCGCGCAGAATCACATCGCGCTCGCGCTCAATGGCAGACTCCTCGAGTTTGGAGTTTTGGAGAATATCGGAAAGAATATCAACGCATTGGGGAACATCGGAGTTGAAGGCCTTGGCAAAGTAGACAGTGTTTTCGCGCTACTGTCTGTTAGCTGTGAACCCGAGGTACGGTCGGTGTAACTTGTGCTGACCGAGGTGTAGGCATTGAGATGAGCGCCGAGGTTCTCGATCTCGAGCTCCAATTGTTGTTGGGAGCGGCGTGCAGTACCCTGTCATATACATTAGAGTGTACGGGGAGTAGAAATTATGAATCATGACGGACCTTGAAAGCGAGATGCTCAAGAAAGTGTGCGGTGCCGTTGTTCTCTTTGGTCTCGGCTCGAGAACCAGCATCAATCCACATGCCGACCGTCGACGTTTGGGCCCATGGCGAATGTTCAGTGGCGACCTATAGAAGAACCAGGTCAGAGATGGCAGCTCGTCCGCTGGCTAGGGCCAATTGGCTCCATGCGATGATGCTCACGGTCAGTCCGTTCTTCAGGGTTGTCGTCTGGGTTTTGCCAACGGAGGAGGGGGTCGCAAAGCCGCGTCGTAGAGCTCCGGTGGCCGAAAGACCAGCACGGTTTCGCAAACCCTGCGAGAGGTTCAAAGCTAGCCTGCGTGACGCCATGGAGAGGACCTTTGGAGGAGAATGACAGACAATTGAGTGGTTTGATGAAATCTTTCCGCCGGCTCGGTAGGAAGCTTTACCCTGCTAGTTTGTGGCCTGAGGTTTGGAGTTTTCGTCTTAGTCATTCCGACCAGCTCCGAGTTCCAGGTAAGGATTCGTAGCCAATCACATGCTTTCTTTTGTCAACCATCGTGTCAGGTCTTACCCTATAGGAAACATTTGCGCACAGGTTGTTACTCGCACAGCCCTTGAGCAAAAGCTTTTTAAAATGCAAATAACTTGCCAGACATATGCTAACTGCGTAGTAGATGTTGTTTCACAGCTATTTCTGAAATATTCACCATATTGTGGCTTTTTTCTAGCACGCGTCAGCTTCGTTTGCTGAGATTCACGTGGCTCCAGCGCTCGGCCACCATTACGAACGGATGCCTAGGTTGGATGCGACGTAGTTGTCACGACCCTATCACTCGCATCTTCGCTGTTGACTTTCTATGAAAGCTTACATGGTCGTAGTCATCCATTCACGCATTTCCACGCCTACCTTGACCTTCTAGATTTGCTTTCAAAAAATGAAAGTGCGGATCACTACTTATCCCGAGCTCGGTGTCGTCACCACATCAAAAAGTCGCCAACAGTCCATCAGCGCCATTTTACAAATTGCTCCGCATCAAGCCGCAAAAGACTGGCAAATTTGTCTCTGGTACTCGAAAGACGAGAGCAAATATTGGCAGCCCTTAAAACTAGAGTCGCTTCATAAAAACGAAGGCCCAGTTGATCTTGCTCAACCTCCAGATCGAATTACTCTACATTTCCGAGGCCATGTCGCATTTCAGGCCTTGATGCAATTTACGGTCAAGTTTCGACCTGCCTCAGACCAGCCATGGACTTGGGCGAATGAGGCATTTGGGACAAGTGACGGATATGTTGTAGCAAATGACGTGGCGGTGACTTCAAACCATCTAAATGATCTCATCCCGGACCTCGACCCGAATTGGAGTATTTCAACTCTTGAAGGTCACAGCCCGGGTACAAAATTGTGGTCAATGACGTCCCCCATAAATTCAAGTAGCCGAGATGTGTCAGCCTCCAGGGACGTGAGGATCGGAACACCTTTTGGGCATTTCAAAAAGCAAGATACTCGAACTTACAAGGATATATAATACCGAAAGATTTGCTGACGTACGAGACAGGTGGTTCGCACTGGTCCGCAATAGTGCTCCATGGCTGGCACCTCGGAAAGGGAACTCTCGCTTTTTCTTGGACAAAGATGCTGTCATTTGCTCTTTCTTGAACAGCAATGGACGCCAATTGGTTCTTCTCGCCTTGTCGGGAGTAAACGACGTCTCATGTCATTTTCGCAGCAATGTCGACGCGAGCTCCGTCCTCGCTCAAGTATGTTTCCGAATATATCCAAGGCATTTGTCAGGTATCTCACTGACATTTATAGGCTCGAAACGATTCGACTGTCAAACAAGACATCGAGATACTCGTTGCAGAAGCCCCAGACTTCGACGCGGCCTGGGCGGCAACCATACATTATGCCAGGAGTTTGATCTGGAAGCTCTCGGAAAGAAAGAATCCAGGACCAGCAGCGGCGTTGAGTAACAATATTGAGTCCAGATGGCGAGAGAACTGGTATGACGGCCTAGGGTACTGTAAGTCCTCCATGACTAACGTGCAGTATATTTCTAATGGACTCAGGCACCTGGAATTCACTCGGACAGGACATTACCCAAGACGGAATTCTCAACGCACTTGATCAATTGAACAAGGCTGGTATCAACATATCATATCTTATGATTGACGACAATTGGCAATCCGTCCACGTCCCGGAGGGAACTGCGGCACAACCTGGATGGTCGGAATTCGAGGCAAACCCAGCAGCCTTTCCAGACGGACTCAAAGCCGCGATCTCGAAGATTCGGCTCAGCCATGGCCGTATCGAACATATTTTTGTATGGCACGCGTTATTGGGCTACTGCGGCGGCATATCACCGACGGGCAGAATCGCGCAAGCGTACAAAACTGTGCGAGTTCGTCGGAAAGACAACAGCTCCGCTATGACGGTGGTGGCCCATGATGACATATCCGCGCTGTACGATGATTTCTACCTGTTTTTAACGCAGGCAGGCGTCGATGGGGTAAAGACAGACGCACAGTGCATGCTAGACACTTTGGAGAGGGCATCTGATCGTAGAGAGCTGACAAATGCTTACCTTGATAAGTGGTCGATTGCCTCACTACGACATTTTGGTTCGAACGCGATTTCTTGCATGTCTCTCTTCCCTAGCGCGCTCTTCCACGCACTGATGCCGCGCATTCGGCCACCGTTGGTGGTCCGAAATTCGGATGACTTCTTCCCGGACGTACCATCGTCACATCGCTGGCATGTATGGGCAAATGCGCACAACAGCCTATTCACACAGCACCTGAATGTTGTGCCGGACTGGGACATGTTTCAGACCGTCCATGAGTTTGCAGACTATCATGCGGCGGCAAGATGTCTAAGCGGCGGACCTATTTACATTACAGACTTGCCTGGACAGCACGATGCTGGGCTCCTGGCGCAGTGTACAGCCGTCACAACTCTAGGCAAGACTATAGCTCTCAGGCCCAACATTTGTGGAATAGCAATGGAGCCGTACCTTGACTTTGGCTCAGGAGTACCATTAGAGATTGGTAGTTTTCATGGTAAGAAGCATGGGCGGCAAGCGCTACAGCATGGACTAACAAGTATAGGCTCTGCAAAGCAGGGCGTCTCTCTATTAGGGTTGTTCGAGACTGCTGATACTCGCGAAGCTAGACTGCTACCCTTGCACAGGTTTCGCGGTATAACGCTGCCGGGCTCGTACGTGGTTCGAGCGTACACGACTGGCCGTATATCGCAGCCACTGCATATGACAGATGAAGCAGTACCATTGGTCGTAGTGTCACCCGGCGTGAAAGGATACGAAATTTATTCCGCATTTTCACTTCAGAACTTCAAGAGTCAATCGTGGGGAGACATGGCGGTGGCAAACCTCGGTTTGGTTGACAAGATGACGGGATGTGCCGCGATCGAGTCGTGCACGATTGAAAGAGGGCTGAATATGATAATCAAGACCAAGCTCAAGGCTCTTGGTATCTTCGGTAAGTTATTATAGCGTGCGAGTGAAGCAAATACTTGACTTACAGCCATCTCAGGAGTCTACATATCCAGCCTCGTGTCTATGGAGATTGACGACAGCTTTTTGGTCAGCATATATGGCAATCCGGTGCCTCGACATACCGTGCGGAAATCAGCACATGCAGCGACTATACTCGAAGTTGATGTGCAAACAGCATGGCGGGAGTTGGGGCTGGACAGTGGATGGAGTAATGAATTGGAATTGACAGTCAGCATACTTGGTTCTTGATGCAAATATCCGTTACAGGCTCAAGGCTCAGGTTGGACTCTTAATTGGCTATCAAAAAGCAGCAGATGTCAATCGTGCCACAACTTCTCCCAGAGACAAATGCTGAACACCTCCCCTCTGATTCATTGATTGATTGCCGCTCTCGGCCATCGAGTGTACCATGGCACTAAATTTTTGGTACGTAAATTTATGCTGGCTAGCTGACCTTATCACGCGTAATTCATCTATTCATATGTTGCATCGCGTTAGCTTGAATGATCGGGACGGCTCATGCAAGACGAAAGCGACATACCACTGTACAAATGCGATGCACCGTAAGCCATGTCCCGAACTTGCATGCTCATGCATGATGCATCACGGCTGGTGTTGGGACGGTACAGGGGAGCGCTGCGGGCCGTGGGACGGGGTGCAATAGGGGACAAAAATGACCGCTCGCTTCTGAGAGCGTCTACCGCCACAATTTATTATGCTTCACTCATCTCTATTTACAAGTAAGCGGTTTTTACTAAGACGTAGAGCACGAGAATACTCTACAAACATCACATCTTAAAAGTACAGTGGCTCTCAATTTTCTTGGATTACTCAAAGTGCTGATTGGAACTGATATAGAGGCAACTGCTGGTCGCAGTAGGACTGTCTGAAGTAGGCCATTTGTTTTGTCATGAGAAGAACTAGTACTGCAGGTAACCACATGCCGTGCCTACAGTGCCGTATGCACATGCGTACAATAGCGCAGTGCAAAGTGTAATAGACAAAATAATCGAGTCTCTCTTCGTGGTAGGGTCCTGCGAGTAAACGGCTTCAATTTTGTTCAGCAGCCGAGTATTGTGCTTTTCTATTCAGGCAAAACCCACCGAGACCGGGGCCGAAAACCCAGGGGACCCCGCCTGAGTCGGTGCAAAAGAAAAAAAAAGTTTTAGCTTCGCCTCTTCTCTTCTCTCTTTTTTTTCTCTCTCGGGAAGAAACGTGGTATCAATCTTGACAATTCGAGGGCAGCGGCCATCTTGTTCAAGTTGAAGCAACGTCTTCGACCTCGCCATTTACTTGGTTCATAATCATTAACTTCCCCTCTTCCTCGCAAGGTGGTCTCGCGCTCTCACTGTTGCTGCCCTGCATCGACAGACCTGACCAACACACACACACACATACAAAATGGCTACCATCAACGGTTCCAAGATCCTTGACCACAAGAGCGCCCTCCAGGTGCTCAAGGAGTACAAGACACTTGATGGCCTTGATCTCCACGAGCTCATGGATACCGTCAAACACGGTGGTCTGACGTACAACGACTTCCTTGTCCTCCCAGGCTACATTGGCTTTCCTGCATCCGAGGTCGTGCTCGACTCCCACATCACGAAGCGCATCACCCTCAAGACCCCTTTCGTGTCGTCCCCAATGGACACTGTTACGGAGCACGAGATGGCTATCCACATGGCGCTCCAGGGTGGTCTCGGTGTCATCCACCACAACTGCTCGCCCGACGCCCAGGCCGACATGGTGCGCAAGGTGAAGCGCTATGAGAATGGCTTCATTTTGGATCCCGTTGTCATAACTCGCGATACCACTGTTGGCGAGGCCAGAGCTCTGAAGGAGAAGTGGGGCTTTGGCGGTTTCCCTGTTACCGGTACGTTTTGAGCTTCCACCTATAGTTTGTTTGCCTTGGTAATGGCATTTGCACTGCACATGATTATACATCTTTTTACTTTTAACTTTCGTTCCACCGTATAGACTATTGTCATGGGGACTACCATTTCTATGAAAACTGTTTGCATCATCGTTTTTTTTTTACAAAGCACAGGATACTTGCAGGGACTAACAATTATGGACAGAGGACGGGAAGCTTGGTTCAAAGCTTCTTGGTATAGTCACCAACCGTGACCTCCAGTTCGAGGACGATAACGACGCCATCGTTGCCAATGTCATGGTTACGGACCTCATCACTGCTCCCGATGGCGTTACGCTCGTCGAGGCCAACAAGATCCTTGCCAAGTCGAAGAAAGGAAAACTCCCGATTGTTGACAAGTCGCAAAACCTCGTCTCCATGATTTCTCGCTCCGACTTGACCAAGAACCAACACTTTCCTTTAGCCTCGAAGCTGCCCGATAGTAAGCAACTGTTGTGCGCTGCCGCAATTGGAACTCGTCCAGAGGACAAGACCCGTCTGAAGAAACTCGTCGACGCTGGTCTGGATGTCGTCATCCTGGACAGCTCACAGGGTAACAGTATGTACCAGATTGACATGATCAGGTGGTGTAAGTCTGAGTTTCCGGACCTTGACGTCATTGGCGGCAATGTCGTCACCCGTGAGCAAGCGGCTGCCCTCATTGAGGCAGGCGCTGACGGCCTTCGTATTGGTATGGGCAGTGGCTCAGCCTGTATTACGCAGGAGGTCATGGCCGTCGGTCGTCCGCAAGCCGCTGCTGTTTACGCCGTCAGCGCCTTTGCTGCACGCTTCGGAGTTCCTTGCATTGCCGACGGTGGTGTCCAGAATGTCGGCCACATCGTCAAGGGCCTTGCTCTTGGTGCCTCCACTGTTATGATGGGTGGCCTCCTTGCGGGTACCACGGAGTCACCCGGTACCTCGTTCGTTTCCCGCGAGGGTAAGCTGGTCAAGGCCTACCGTGGTATGGGAAGCATTGATGCAATGCAGGATAAGAAGGCTGGCAGTGGTGGTAAGAACAGCCAGCAAAGCAATGCCGGCACCGCTCGTTACTTCTCCGAGGGCGATAGTGTTCTAGTTGCTCAAGGCGTCTCTGGCGCCGTCGCTCACCGAGGGTATGTCTCTGCTCTCTGCCAGATCCGTAACGATTTTTCGCCATCCTAACAAGCTACACAGATCCATCAACAAGTTTATCCCTTACCTTGCCGCGGGCCTCAAGCACTCCATGCAGGACTGTGGCATGCGCAGCCTAGAGGAGCTGCATACGTCTGCGACCAATAGCACTCTTCGCTTCGAGATTCGCACTGCCAGCGCTCAGCTTGAAGGCAACGTGAACATGGAATCTTATGAGAAGAAGTTGTTTGCATGATTCGAAGAAAATATAATGATGAAGCGGGAAGTGAATTGACGGCTTGAAAAGATGAGTTGACGATTTTTTTTTATTATTTTGGGAGTTTGTCATTGGGTCATCAGAGGCAATGTACAAGCTAGACATTGAGCGGAGACGGTCCAATATGGGTTTGACGACATTGATATCCCCGTACTTGCCAGCGAACAGTACGTATGCACATTTATGTTTGTATCATGAATAAATTTAAAGCCGTCATAATGCTATACAGAAGTGCTGTCCCTCGGCTGGTCGGTTAAGCAAGCATTGTCAGCGACGCGTGGCGTCGGACTGCACAACCGTGGGGGAGGTCAATTTAGCGCTCCATTTTATAAGATCGGAAACGGGTGCGTCGCAGTTGTGGAAAGGGAGAAGGAAAAATCATTGAACACGTCATTCGGACTGCATGTGAAAAAGGCCCTTCAGTAGCCGTTTGAGGCAGCGGTGAGGGTGCGTGGCGGGTGAGAGGGCACTGCGAGCCACCTGGCAAGTGAGAACCTCGTCTCGCCAGCCGCCATGCGTGCGTCTACTTCTTCCAGCCGGTATGCAGAGGGCACGACCGGGCTCGACGTCACTCTTTCCTCGCCTATCTTCAGACCCTCGCTCGTCTTCTCCAACCCTCATCGTTGTGATGAGGATCAGGGCGTATAAATGCGGGCTGTAAGTGGTCGGGGGGCGCAGCGCCCGAATCACTCGAAATCGGCAACCTTGAAACAAAAAATCAACGCCGGGCGATATCGACCCTCTCTACTCACCGTCGGTAGAAACTTTCTCGTCCTCTGAGCCATATTCTATGACTCAACACTGTGCGTGGCAGTAGTTTCTTAAGACTTTGTTTGTGCAAAGAAAAAAAAAAAGATATATAAGAGTCACACCTCGCCACACATTAGGGTGGCGTCTAGGAGCCGCTCAACTTTCTCAAATCGCATGAAATCCACGTTGAACATCTCTCTTCTCGTTTATCACCCAATCTTTCTACCCCAGAAAATATAATCCTGTCAAATTCGTCTCGAGAAAGAAACAAAGTGCCTACGTTATTGCGCTGCGATTCAACGAGACCCCGGCTGTCTATACTCAAGTGTACCACGAGGGTTTGAAACCAGATAAAAGCCAGGAGTAAGTGCTCAGCTTTCATAGCTTACCCTTTAACAACCATATAAACATATCAGCTTCTCGGTCTGCAGACGCTCGGTTCTTTTCCTTTTCATCTTTTCTCGCCGAGTCTTACTCTCTTCTTATTCCTCCATCTCTGCCATTGCCTTTCTCCATCACCATCTCTCTAGCTTATCACTCCACGGGAAGTTCGAGGCGATACAGAAACTGACCAACAGTAATCTCGACATTTTAATTTTGACTCTAAGCGTCCCTCATTTCTAACGAAATCTTTAGATCCCCGGCTGTGCCACTTTTGTTAAGTAAAGATGTCGCGCAGAAAGAACAAAGGCAATAGCCAGAAGCATCACAACAACCCGACGACAGCCTCTCCAGAGCCTGCCTATGATATGGCTATCGCTCGAAAACGGCTGGAAGCGGAAGGCTTTCACCGAAGGGTTACCGACAAGAGTGCGGATGCTATCGTGGAGTCGTGGTTTGACATGGTCCGGAACAAGTACCACGAGCCCAAGAATATGCCCGTCACCCGCCTTTCTAGAGTAAGTTAATTCCCGAGATCGCCACAATATGCTAATGATGTACACCATATTGAAGGCATTCTTATTTCTACGTAATGAACCGGAAATCAGTTTCAAGGACGATAATATGTCTAGCTTCGAGAAGCTCATCACTACAGCCGGTGTCGGGCCTTCCATCATTAGCCTCATTTTCGCGCAAGGTCACAATTCGGCTCTGAACATGGCTCTAACCAGCAAACGCATGTGGTTTATTCTGGCCGCCACTGTCAACTACTGGGACTCCTACGCAGGCCGAGTACAAAACCTTGGACCCTCTGACATCTTTATTAGTACGTGTCCTGAGTTCACTGTTGGTGAGATGGTCGCCACTAAATTCAACGATCCGTACGGCGTCGGTGAAAGCTGCAAGTTTACTGACTGGCACAACGTTGCTATGGCGAGAGAGGATGATATCGTCAACACGATATACATGATTCTGCATCGCATTAAATCGCCATCTTCTCAGAACAAGGCAATTACGGGGTCTTCGCCGGCTGAGGCAGCGGTACCAAGATTTTTGCAAAGAGCCATTGATGATGATGAAACTTTGCAAACTATCCAATCGATCAAGAATGAGAACAACGTGTGGCGCGCAAATCAGTTCACGGCGTCTCCCTCTTATCGCGTGTTTGAGCCACAGATGATATTTTCGGCGACAAAATTGCAGCTTCTTCTAATACAGCTCTCAACACAGAGGGCGATTACAAGAGTTCTTCATCTACATGGAACGCCTTACCTCGATAGGCGGATTCTGGCCATCATTTTGCGCGCCTGCCCGTACGTAACAATGATTGGCATATATAATTGTCCACTCATTCATTACGCGGATCTGATTCCAATCCTGGATTTGATCCACGAAGTCAACGAGGGCAGAATGCGAAAATCTGGCTTGCCGCTCATTGAGGCATTGGACTTCTATCCTCATTTTCATCCGGGTCTAACCTATCCAAGGGGCGAAACCAGCCTGACGTACGGCCTCACGGCGGCTTCGATGGACCTCGATGTTGTTCAGAGGGGATTCTACGCGGTTCTGCTCAAGGCGTTTCTGAAAGCCAAGCGAATGGGGCTGAAAGTCCTGTTTGATTCCGGCAAGGCCCTGAGGGCCTTCCTGTTCAGGGTGCCAAACCCACCACTAAGCACCCCAACATTTCTAGACGGGCTGTATCGTTATTTTGAGGAGAAACATGACCCGCAGAAACGGCGGAGGGCTTTGTACGACATCCTCAAGCCGGTTCGACTTGGCCTGGAATACGGCATGGATAACGACTTTTCGGGGGGCTACTACAAAGAGAGAATGGGTGATTATATGCCATTCTGTAGCTCTTGTGGCTACAAGATGCTAGTTGAATTTTTCTTGTCGAGCGTCGGGGCCGTGCCGCCGCATGGACGAGTATGTGCGGCCTGTACCCTTCAGTACTTACTCGACGAAGAGCCATACGAAATGCGCCGGCAGAAGATTCTTTCATTAGGCAAACTGTTCCCAAACTGGAACGCAAAGACTTTTAACAAGGATGCGCCTGTCCCCGACAAGAACGGCCTTATGGAGCTCGAATCGGTAGAGACACGTCGTCAAGAGCCGCCACCACTGCGGGAAAATAGACACGGCGAGCTTGTGGCGACGCACTATGTGCTGAAGCTGGTTCGTGACAACAAGTTCCCTGGCGACTCGCTACAGGACCTGCCAGATCTCGAGACGATAGTCAAGACGGAGGTTTGGACGCCTACCTTTAACATGTCTTCGAATGCAGACATGTACGTGAGGGCGCGAAGCCGTCTCCGTAGCGAGGCGCAGGCTACTCTCGAGACGGATGGTAGACGGCGGAGAGAAATGCCTACGGACCAATATGGAGACGTGTGGAAGAGGCAGACCCAAAGTCGTGGCGTACAGAGCTATTCGTACGAGGAAGCGGCAAAGTTCCATATGGCACTTACTCGTAAGAAGTGGTGACGAGATGCTGCAAGGCTAGCATTTTTGAGAGGTTGTGCTATTATTTCTGCGTGTGTGACAAAGTCAGACGAAGAAGAGCAGTTTGTGCTAATTACGGAACTGGAGACGAATGTTCTTGGATGTGCGATTTGAGTTGCCGAGATTTGTCAAGCCCATCACGGTTTGGGAGTTTGCTCGGTTTGGACACTTCGCTTGGTGACGTCCGCCAGCTCGTTGCATGCGGCGAAAGCATTTCGAAGTTAGAATTAAAGAACAATTCATCAGCTATCATCATGCACTGCTTTTATGAATGTCATAGATCAAATCTCACTTGGATCCATCGTAGTTCCATTATCGTGCTGGTCAATCAATTACTATGACCGCGGACAGGTCTGCTACCCTAGAGCTATCATCAAGTCACGTGTGGCCTGTGGCTCAACTTTTATAGTTGGAGCCGGGGTCTAGTCAAGACGCCTCGAGTCGACGACGACAACGGCGACAGCGACAAACCGATTATTCTGCCGTCGGCCTTCTCGATCAACAATCACAGATCGACGCCGCAGAAAAGCGCAGGCGGGACACGCAGAAATGACGTTTGTTTTCCGCGCGCTGTCGCTCTCGGCGACGGCGATGGCGCCGCGCGCGGTCGCCGGCCTCTTTGCGACCCCGATGACCAATACGATGTTTCCACAACGCGGCGGGCTCTTTCCGTCGCTCTTTCAGTCGCAGCTGCAGCAGCGAATACAGCAGCAGCAGACGCGGGGTATGAAAGTGCACAGCTCAGTGAAGAAGCGATGCGAGCACTGCAAGGTAAGGATGGAAAGCCGGGGTTTCCGAGTCGACGATGATGGGGGGCGAGTGAGAAAGCGAAAGAGCTAATATATGATGAGGCAGGTCGTTCGACGCAAGGCAGGCAAGAGGCATAACGGCTACTTGTATATAATATGCAAAGCGAACCCGAGACACAAGCAACGACAAGGATAGAGAAACGAGAGGACGACTGTCGAGTCAGGGAGACGAGGCGCAATAGCGAGCAAAATGTCAACTCGGTATGTCTCTTGTTGGGGCTTTCGAAGAAGACCAGACTTGAGGATGGACGTGGAAGCAATTACGAAACAAGGCCGGGCTTGTGCCGTCGATGTACGATTACTGGCGTGTTTGGATCGAGGTGGTGTATAAAAAAGAGCGGGTTTGATTCCCCCCACGATGCTAATTTCTAGAGTATTTTACATTCATATATACATAGAAATTAAAAGGACTTTTTTGCAAGCACGTCTCGGTTCACATGCCTCTGATGTAGCCCTCCATGGTCTCCCATTGTCGTTTCCCAGTGGCCAATAGATACTTTACATGTGTCTGTTTCTCATCAGCCTGCAAGTACGTGTGCCTTCAGAAGGGAAAAGGAGAGGGGGGAACTATTGGACGCTTCAACGTACTGGATCTGTGACATGACGGTATTGTTCAAACTCGTGGCGCGCATGCCCTTGGGTCTCTCGCCGCAGCTGCGCATTGTCAATGGAGCGAATGCCGCGGGTGACTGTGCGGTATAAGGAAATGACGCGTGCTCGTTGCAGAAACTGGAAAGCTAAGTGTTAGATTCAATGTTTTTACGCGGCACGTTTTTTTTAGAGAGGGGGGGAGGTGTTTAAGAGGGGGAAAGTACACGATCGAGACTGAGGGCGTCATCTATGCGCCTGGACGATGCACGGCGGGTCGCAAAACCACGACAGTACCGAGGGAGTCGTGGCGAGAGCGTCGCCATGGCTTGTGAATGAGTTTCCGAGGTGAGCAGAGAATTGATCTGCTTTCGAATGTTTACGCCCAGCTTGGATAGAACGTCTAAGAGCCTAAGAGATGATAAAGTTGGTGATGAGGCTAGGTGAAGCAGCCCGGTGGAACCAGTGAGAAACAAGTAGCGTCCTTTGGGCGATGACTGGGGAAGGACGACTTGTATTCGTGACCAACAACGGCGACTTTTGAGAATTACAAGACTGACATTTAGGAGACTTGAAGCACGGCGAAGTCCATTCGATTACTCGCGGACGCTTCTTTCTGCCCACCTCACCTGCAAAATACCCCGTCTTGGTCGAGATAGCTGCCGTGCCGTGTCAAGCGATGGGAGTAGCCTCCAAGAACCTGCGCGTCACCAGGCACAGCGGCGAGGCTTCCCGTGCCGCTCAGCTAAAGACTGCAGAGGAAGCGATACAACTAGCAAACAAGAAGACGAATGAGGAGTTCCTAAATGCATACGTACGACCAAGGTCAGTTCTTGAGTCGACGACTTCCAGCGACGCAGGCACGCATGCTCGGACCTTTCTCTACTCATACACCTCCAAAATGCCCGTACCTGTCGCTGCATAATACATGTAAGAGCACCCTCCACTCGCACAAATGCTGACCTAGACCGCCGTGGGGGGCATCCCACTCACGGGATCTCCATCTGCCAGCTACCGAGATGCGGAAGATTCGTGGCCGGCTTGGACGCATCCGCGAACGCGGGACCGGTACCTGCTCAGCCTGCGCTCGCCGGAGGACATGACCGGCGAGGAGCTCGGCGCCTGCTTCGACCTCGTGGAGAAGACCAGCGGAGACGACTACCGACGCCTGGCGACGGTCGGCTGGCATCCCGAGAAGAAGCGGCAGGAGATGCGGTCAGCGGGGCTGCGCTACGTTCTCGTCCGGCGAGATGATGGCGTTCCCGCGGACATGGGCGACGATGAAGTGAGCGACGACAGCTCGGAGGGCGAGACGGGCACGAAGAAGAACGAGATCAGGGCGTTTACGTCGTTCATGCCCACCTTTGAGGATGGGCGGCCCGTCATCTACTGCTACGAGATTCATCTCATGCCTGATATGAAAGGGTACGTTGATGTCATATCCACCTCCTCCCGAGACTGGACAGAGAGGGAGACACCGCAAGCGCGCGCAGATTTTTCCGTCAAAGAGTCCAACAAGAAGTACTGACCAACCCCCCCCCTCGTCCCCGGCCCCTCGTCTCTCAGGACCGGACTGGGCACGCTGCTGATGAGGCACGTCACCGCCGCCGCCGACCACATCCCCGCGCTGGGACACACGATGCTGACGTGCTTCTCCTGCAACGCGCACGCGCGGCGCTTCTACGAGAAGCTCAGCTTCGCCGTCGACGACAGCTCGCCGCGCCCGAGACGGCTGCGCGACAAGGTCATACAGCCCGACTACATCATCATGTCGCGACGGAGCCGCCTGTGGGAGCACGACGACGCGCCAGACGCCGCCGCTGCCGCCGGAGAGGAGCACGTGGTGCGGCGAGATGCTAAGAGGGCCAGGACGGCACCGTCAGTGTAATGGGTTTCTTCTTCCTGTTTTTCTCTTTCGCGGACAAGAATGATGAAAAGAAAAAACAAACGCCAACAATTACACACCGCAAGAAACAACAGCAACAGCAACAGGGAAGCATCCTGAAAGCCCATTTTTTTTTCGTGTATATTACTGGCTATGCGACATGGACTTGCGGCGTGGCGATCTGCGAGCCAACCATTGTTCGCCGCGTGGATATACAAATGCCGTGATGGAATTTGTCGCCGGGGTCATCAAGGTAAAACAAAAAGCGCTCGAGTCTACCCCGTCTCGACAAGCAGGGCCAATCAGTCTCTGGCCTGGGTC